>ML426999.1:6635-105295 GCA_005239525.1 Nicotiana knightiana | reverse complement strand
ATCTAAAGTTCATTGTTACATACCTTAAAGAGAGAATTAACGAAATCCTGACCAAATAAAGGTGAGGTAATCAGCAAAGTAGCAAAAAGAAGGAATTCTAGCAACAATGAAAGCAGGAGCAACCAGAAAACCAACAAACCAGGAAGAGTAAACAACCCAGGACTTGAGTACTCAAAACAGATATTTCAAAATCAGAAACGGGAAAGAACAAGAACCAAGTTGAGAAGACCCACAAAAGCTTGATGAACTCCCAAAAGAAAATCAAACCTTTTCAACCATATTCTTTTTTTTTTGGAAATTTTGTTTATGAATGAAAAGATATTTTGATTCTTTCTGTATTTTCAGAATGTATTAGCAGCTAAGAGAGGTTGAAAGAATGTTTTTCAGAGTGTCCAAAAAATTCTCCTAGTCTAAAGGGAGGGGGGTCTATTTATAGGAGACTTGGGAATGGGATATCCTTTGGTATATTCCTAATTCATTAGGATGAAGAAGGTACATGTACAACTGTCCACCCTATCTTTTTGGGGCAGCTGCACCTTTCCAGAACATTCCAGCCTTAGAAAAGACCCTTCTACCCTTAAAAATCTGATTTCCTAATCTACATTACCTGTTGTACCCCTTGGAGTCCCCGAATTTACCATTGAGTAATCATGGTTATTTACTTGGGTTATCATTTAACTATAGTTAACTAATACTAGTTAGGTCCCATAGGTGACTACTAGTTGTTTTTTAACCAAGGTTAGGTCAACTAATTAAGTTAATTGATTGAAGCTCCTATTAGTCAAACTAGGTTTAAGCTTGCTACTTAAGGTAAATTAATCAATTCAATTCCTAAGTTAACTGATTTAGTTTGGTGAATTTTACTTAATTACCTAAAATCAGAAACTTAATTAACTAATAAGCCTAGGTCAACTAATTTGTTTTAGTTAGTTAATCTTAAACTAATTATTTTAGACAGATTTTAGGATTTAGTTAATTACTTAAGAGACTATTAGACTTAGGTTAGTTAACTTAGGTCTTTAGGCTTAGGATAATTAAAGGAAGTTGGTTAAGTTAACTAGTTCATTTTGTTTGAAGGAGTCGACTAAGTTAAATCAATTCTTGGGTTTTAGGTGAGTCTTATGCTATGTTAACTATTAGTCAATAAACAACTTCATTCTAATCTAATTAACTAATAGCTAAACCTTCATTGTTTTATCAAAGGTTAATTGATTTTAGATTAATTAATTACTTTAGGTTAGTTAAATTAATTTCTTAGACTTAGTTAATCTCCTTGTATTAAGGCCTGCTTTAGCTTCTACTTGGGTCTAGGTAGGGCTTAGTTTATTTAGGTTAATTAAATATTCCAGTCTAAACTAAAAGTCAAAATTCGGCTATCCCATGATTAATTGGAAGTTAACACCTAGTTGTGACTACTAACATAGGCAACAAAATCAAAGGCTAAATCAAATGACGGCCTCAGGCAATACATGATCAAACAACTGACTAAAATGCAGCAAAGGTTGTTGCATTTTTACAAGAAGATGCAATATCAACATTTCAGCATATGAATTCAAGGATGTAACAACTAGTTCCTTCATGCTCGTTTCTTGACAAAAAATTCATAAACAACAGATGCCTGAAAATCAGTAAAGAAAATAAACTGAAACCTAATATTAATCTTGGTTACACAATAGTTAAATCACACGAAAATAGTGATAAAGAATCCTAAACTAGATATATTTTGGTCTTTAAATTAAGAATAGGAATAAACAGGAACAAGTTGAAAGAGATGATGAACAAAAAATCACACAGCGATACAAAAACAGTGATTAAACCAACTTATTCATGCAAAAAATAGATAGGAAGGAGGGGGAATACCCGTTTAAAGGGATTTGGCCGGAAAAATTAAAGTCGCCGGGCTTGGCCGGATCCCGGCGGAGTTTGACAATGATCCAAACCCACATGAATCAATAGCTCTCATCAAGAACTATTGACTCATGTAGTTTTGAGCCATTAGTTTTTCTTGAACCGGCCGGACATGGGGTTTTAGGGTTTCAGATTTATTAGATCTAAAATCGGATGATTTTGGGTGGTATTTTGGTGGAATCAATGACGGGAGGTGACTGAGGAGGGGGAGGAGAGTGTCTGGTGAAGATTTGGTTTGGATTGGGTGAAGCTCCGCCGCCAGAGGCGATTCCCGGCCGGCAAAGGCCGGCGGCTAAGGTTTGGTGTTTAGAGAGAAGAGAGAGAGAGACGGACAGGGGGGAGGGTGTGAGACTTCTGCAAATGAGGGGGTGGGGTGTGGTTTGGACATATATATAGTTAGGGATTGGGGGGTTTGGGAGCCGTTGGATCAGATCGATCCAATGGCTAGGATTTGAGGGTACAAAATGGGGTCGTTTTGGGTGCTGGGGCTGGGCATGCCGGGTAAGGTCTTGGGCTGGGTGTGTTTGTGTATAGAGAAAGGGTTTGGGCCTGGGTAATTTTGGCCCAGGTCCGATTTTACTCCCCTTCTTAGCTAATCTAACTAATTAATTAATTTGAATTAAATCAAAACTCAACAAAAATGTAGTAATTAATTTTAACTTAATTTTTATCTAATTATAAATTAATTAAGAGTAATATCATTTAATTTAATACTCATATCATTTAAGGAATAAATTTCACAATTTTGTTAAAAAAAATGAATAAATTAATCATTAAATCTGCATTGTGTCAAATAATCAACATTTTTGTTGTTATTTATTTCAATCAATTACAAGTAACATATTAATTAGCTCTAACTCTAGTTTAAATTTTAATTAATGAGTAAATTAAAAGTTGAAATTTCTAGTTAACAAATGTAATTATTTGAAGAATAATTTTCCGAAATTTTCCAATAAAAATGATTGAAGTTATGCACCGAATCATGCAACTTTAAATCATTTATGAATTTTAAAAGACAAATCATGATTTATGTAATGCAAATAATTCGCATACAGACATTGAAATTCAACAAAGGTTTATAACATTAATTAATTTATTGAATTTTATAGGAATATATAGTAGGTTAAAAATTACATGTTCACAAGCATAATATGCTAGAATTTCATAATGTGCTGGAGTTCCAACATAATATGCTGGAAGTTTATACGCAGGAGCTGCATAATCCAGCATATCATGCTGGAACTTTCCATGTACTGAAATTTCAATATAATATTCTAGAAGTTTATATACATGAGCTCCATAGTGCAGCATATTATGTTGGAACTTTCCGTGTTTCAGCAAAATAGTGATAATTTTTAATAACTTTGCAAACGCTGGCTATTCTTCTAACAGTCCAAAAACTAGCTAGCCAATGTTATTTTCACCATGATAAATGGTGAGGACACTAAGTTTCTTGACATGTGTATTGTTGATCTTAATTGTTAAGGAGTCATTTAGTTAACGAATAAAGTTATCCTGAAATAATATTCTTTGTATAATAATACTGGCAAGGACATCTAACTAAGTACTTGAATTATTATACAAATAGTTGGCCTAATTCACTATTTACTTTTTCTAGTATAAACAGAATAGGTGAACACACACGTGCTCCTTTACATCTTATTCATAATGTCAAAACAATCTTGTTTTTACGTAATCAAGGGATAATCATAAAACACACGGTAAAATGCAAGTCGAACAAATAAAGCTTTGATTAAGAACAAGTAATTTCTTGTGCAAGGCTAGTTGCTTCAACAAGATCAACTGCGAATTCACCAAAATCAGTTTACCAAGTTTTTGTCTTGTAGCTGGATATTAGCTTGGTTTGCATTTGCGAACAAATGTTGCTTTTGCGATGATGTCTAGTTCGCAATTGTGAAGCCTTTTCTCGCAATTGCAAGGATGCATGAATCTGTTATGGTTGATTCCACTTGCACTGGTCACATCTCAGGTTGGGGGAGGATATCAAGCTCCCGCGGTTCGTACCCCAGAGCAACAGGTCTAGGTTAATCAGGTCCCAAAGGTTATACCAGTACAACCTCTTGCTTTGGTTCAGCTCGCGGTCAGGGTAGCAACATCTGAAGAGGAGCATCATAGACTACAGAGGTTCAAGAAGTATCACCCTCCTACTTTTAGTGGTTTAGCTTCAGAGGAAGCACATGTGTTTCTAGAGGAGTGCCACCTTCTTCTCCGGACCATGAGTATAATGGAGATGAGTGAGGTTGTTTTTACTATATTCCAGCTGTCAGGAGCAACATATCAGTTGTGGAAAGTGTACAGAGAGGGTAGCCAAGCCGATGCATCTTTACTTACATGGACTTGGTTTTCAGAGTTGTTCTTGAGAGAGGTTGTTCCTCAGACCCTTATGATGCATGGCACACGGAGTTTGAGGAGCTCGGCCTGGGTACTATGACAGTGTCAGAGTATGCTATCCGATTAAGTGACTTGTCTAGACATGCACCAGCCTTGGTTTCTACAGTCAGAGAGCTAGTCTATCTATTCATCGAGGGGCTCAACTATGGTATTAGATTCATCATGGCCCGAGAGTTGGATACAGATACCCCATATCAGCAGGTGGTAGAGATTTCATGGAGGTTGGAGGGTATGCAGGGCCATGAGAGGGAGTATAGGGAGTCCAAGAGACCTTCAGGTATCGAAGGATTTAGTGGTGGTCATGCTGCAACTACAACCTGTTATGGTAGAGGCTATGTGAGCCACCCAGTTTATTCAGCACTTCAATCTTCTAGTGGTACTCCGACGTTCCAAGATCTCAGGTTGCACACTCTGCTCGGCTACTTTCTAGTGCACCCCGGGCATGAGTGCCATCAGCGGTCAGCCCAACCAACCAGGCCTAAGACAGTCCCAACCGCCACGCCTACCGAGAGCTTGATTTGAGTGTGGTGATACCCACCATATGGTTAGATACTGACCCAGACTAAGGTGGGGTGCACCTCCACAAACTACCCAGGCTCCAGGAATCAATCAAGTCCACAGACTTCTCAGGCCATGATTGTTGCACCAGTTTTCGCTCCACTCGCATAGCCAGCTATGGGTGGGGGACGGGCGGGTAGAGTTCGCCCTAGAGGGGGAGGTCAGGCCAGATTCTATGCTTTTCCAGGTAGGACGGAGGTAGTTACTTTATACTCGATCATTACAGGTATAGTTCCGATTTTCCATAGAGATGCATCAGTCTTATCTGATCCAAGATCCACTTATTCATATGTGTCATCTTACTTTGCTCTGTATTTGGATATATCTCGTGATCCTTTGAGTTCTCATATTTATGTGTCCATGCCTGTGGGAGATTCTATTATTGTGGATCGTGTATATCGGTCGTGTCTAGTTGTTATTGGTGGTTTTGAGACCCGAGTTGATCTATTATTATTTATTATGGTAGACTTTGATGTATCTTGGGCATAGACTGGTTTTCTCCATATCATGCCATTCTAGATTAGCATGCCAAGACAATGACATTGGCTATGCCAGGTTTTCCACGGTTAGAATGGAGGGGAGCATTGTATTATATTCCTAGCAGGTCTGTGTCATTTCTAAAATCTAAGTGGATGGTTGAGAAGGGGTGTGATGTTTATCTAGCCTTTGTGAGGGATGTTAGTGCTGATGCTCCTACCGTATCATATGGCTCCGGCAGAGTTGAAGGAGTTAAAGGAGCAGTTGCAAGAGTTGCTTGATAAGGATTTCATTTGACCTAGTGTGTCGCCCTTGAAAGTACAAGAGGAGGCGTGAATTGTAGCCTTTTTAAATTTTTAGTCGACTACTCGGACCTAGTCGACTAATATGGAGACAGCCTGCACAATACTGTTAGTACTTTGATTCAATCAAATAATTATCTCAATAAACAGTAATTGCTTATAATAAAATACGGAAGCAGTAAGGTAAATGACACCAAAAATTTTATACTGGTTCGGAACCAATGTGGTATCCAGTCCCCTTGGATTGCAAGGAGGTTATCTCTTTAGCTCTTTGTAATATGAGTTGAGTACACCTTGTGTGATTTTCAATGTTCACCACCAACTTTTACAAGGTTGTTTTTCACTCGCTCACCAATAACGAACAAAGTTTGGTTTTAACACGCTCACCAACAACGCAAAATGTTGGTTTTTACTCGCTCACCAACAACAACTCTCTGGTTTTCACTCGCTCACCAAAGGAACGAATAGTGACACAACCTCTAAGGACACACTGCCTCTCTAATATTTTTCTATCTCTATTCACTCTTTTGTGTACACATTAGATATACTAAAAGTGAATTACAATGCTTGTTAAGATTATAATAAAGAACTTGTAGTTGGGTAGACAATTGTATAGAAAATTACGTGGATCTTCTTCTCGGTTTCTCTTCAACTTATATTGTTGCCTGCAATATGACAGTTGCCTATTTTTCTCATTAATGCACAATATATGATCCTTATATCATGTTCAATGTGATATATAATGGCTTTCCTTCTTAAGGAAATCTTCTTTGTGCTCCTTTAACATATTCTTCCTAATCTTGATTCTTTCCCACAAATAAATATTCTTTCCCCGTGTAGTAAATCCCAGGAAATCTTTTTATTCCATCCATATTGCTTATTCTTTTCTTCATAACTGTATATTTCCTTTTCAAGCTTTGCTCCTCTTCCTTTATAGTCAATATTGTACAGTTTTATTATTTTACTTCTTTTATCCTTGTCTGTAAACACTTTTCAACTTCAGGTCGATGCTTGCCTCTTGACTTGTGGAAATAAAATCGCGCTTTGTCTCCTTCTTTCCTTTTAAGATTGATTTGCAGCTTCCTTTATTTACATAGATCTTGGAAATAAATTTATTTCCATATCAAAAACTTGTAGTGACTTGGCAAATCTTTTTAGTACTCTTGCCTTGAAATTGTAGTAAAACCCAGCACTTGTGAACTCTTCTTCCGGCTATACAAGTATGAGCTCTTATGTAGACATTCCAAGAGAATTTTTAGACCCTCTTCCTTTGACTTTGGTTCTTGAATGTTGTCTTCAAAATGAAGATCTCAATATATCTTTGAACTCCTATTATATTGGAAATATTCTTTTTTTGATCTTGGGAAATAATCTCCTTCCATAATATAGATTGTACTACATCCATAATAAATTTTCTTTCCTTAGAAAATATATTCTTCTTATATTGAAATATTCTTTTCTTGATCTTGGAAAATAACCTCTTTCCATAAAATAGATTGTACTATATTCATAATATATTTTCTTTCCATAGAGAATATATTCTTCATTGGCCTTATAGTATCTTCCTTGCACAAAATAATAGATCTTCTCCAGGATTTTAGCAACCTTCCTTTCAAGATATTAAGAACTTTCCTTCCATAATTTACGTAGAGTCTTCTTCTGATATTGTAGTAAACCATTCAATATTTGAAATACGACTTTCAAATATTATTCCTTCTATGACGCTTGGAGATTATATATCTGAAAATAATTTCCTTGATAAATTCAGCACATGATATTATATTTCTCATATTTGTTTGGATCTTTACCAACATCTTCTTTCGTGAATAAATCATCATCTTCTTTCTTGAATAGGCATGTGCAAGAATAAGATTATCAAAAGTAAATATTCTTTGATTAATAATTATGTTGGCTTGTTATAATCCAAATCAATACGTGAAGCCTTGAAGCTAACAATCTCCCCTTTTTGATGAGGGAAAACCATGTATTCATTGCCACACATTGATGATTTTTTTTATCATCTACATGGTGCCAGAGTGTTCTCAAAGATTGCTTTGCAGTCAGGTTATCATCAGTTAAAGATTTGAGATCTGATATTCTGAAAACTTCCTTAAAGACTCGGTATGGTCACTACGAATTCCTTGTGATGTCATTTGGGCTGACCAATTCCCAACATCATTTATGAACCTGATGAACAGTGTATTCCAGCCTTATCTTGATTCTTTCATCATTGTGTTTATTGATGAGATCTTACTGTACCCCTAGAGTCGAGAAGATCTTGAGCAGCATTTGAGGATCATTCTCCGGACCTTGAGAGAGAAGAAGTTGTATGAAAAATTCTCACAAAGTGTGAATTCTGGCTTGATTCGGTGGCATTTTTGGGTTATGTGGTGCCAAGTAAGGGGATCAAGATAGATCTGAAGAAGATTGAAGTAGTGTATAATTGGCCCAAACCGTCTTTAGCAACTGAGGTCCAGAGTTTCCATGGTTTGGCCAGGTATTATCGCCATTTCGTGGAGGGTTTCTCATCTATTGTTGCACCTATGACCAGATTGACCTAGAAGGGTGCTCCTTTCAGATGGTCCGAGGAGTGCGAGGTGATCTTTCAAAAGCTCAAGACTGCTTTGACTACATCCCTAGTGTTGGTGTTGCCTAGGGGCTTGGTGTCTTATACTCTGTATTATGATACATTATGTGTTGGCCTTGGCGCGGTATTGATGCAAGATAGTAGGGTGATTGCCTACGCGTCTCGACAGTTAAAGACTCATGAGAAGAATTATCCGGTTCACGACTTGGAGTTGGCAGTCGTTGTTCATGCATTTAAAGTTTGGTGGCATTTTTTGTATGGTGTCCCTTGTGAGGTCTTTACCGATCACCTAAGTCGACAACATATGTTCAAACAGAAAGATCTTAAACTTGCAGCAGCGGAGGTGGTTAGAGTGTCTTAAGTACTATGATATCACCATTCTATATCATCCCTCGAAGTAAAATATGGTGACCGATGCCTTGAGTTGAAAGGCGGATAGTTTTGGTAGTTTAGCATATCTATCGGTAGTAGAGAGGCCATTAGCATTAGATGTTCAGACCTTAGCTAACCAGTTTGTAAGATTGGTTGTTTCGAAGCCCAGTCGAGTTCTTTCTTGTGTGGTTTCTTGGTCTTCTCTATAAGATTGTATTAGAGAGCATCAGTATGACGACCCCTATTGTGTTGGGGATGTAGGGCCGGTTATGTGTGCCCAATGTGGATGGTTTGCATGAGTTGATTCTTTAGGAGGCCCACAGTTCGTGATACTCCATTCATCCAAATGCTGCTAAGATGTATCACGATTTGAGGTAGCACTATTAGTGGAGGAGAATAGAGAAAGACATAGTGGAGTATGTAGCTCGATGCCTAAATTGTCAGCAGGTGAAATATGAGCATCAACGGTCGGGTTGTTTGCTTCAGCAACTTGAGATTTCTGAGTGGAAATGTGAGCGTGTCACCATGGACTTCGTTGTTGCACTCCCATGGACTCGGAAGAAATTTAACACGGTATGGGTGATTGTGGACAGGTTGACCAAGTCATCTCATTCCATCCCAGTAGTGACTACATATTCCTTAGAGCAGTTGGATCACTTTACGACGTACCGGTATCCATCATCTTTGGCTGGGGTACGCAATTCACATCACATTTTTGGAGAGCTGTATAGCATGAAATAGGCACACAGGTTGAGTTGAGTACAACATTTCACCCCCAAATGGACGGACAATTCGAGCGCACCATTCAAATATTGAAGGATATGTTTCGTGCATGTGTTATGGATTTTGGGGTTCTTGGGATCAGTTCTTGCTACTTGCGGAGTTTTCCTACAATAACAGCTACCAATGAAGTATTCAAATGGATCCTTATAAAGCCCTATATGGGAGACAGTGTTGTTCCCCAGTTGGTTGGTTTGAGCCGGGAGAGGCTAAGTTATTAGGCAGAGATTTGGTTTGAGATGCCTTGGAAAAGGTCAAGATGATCCAGGATTGGCTTCGTACAGCCCAATCTAGATAGAAAAGTTATGTGTGTTGGAAAATTTATGACATTACGTTCATGGTTAGAGAGCAAGTCTTGCTACGGGTTTCACCCATGAAGGGTGTGATGAGGTTCGGAAAGAAGGGTAAGTTGAGCCATAGGTATATCAGACCTTTTGAGATCCTTGAGAGGATTGGTGAGGTGGCTCACAAGATTTCTTTGCCACTGATTTTGTCTGTGGTTCATCCGGTGTTCCATGTTTCTATACTCCGAAAGTAGTACGGTGATCCATCTCATGTTCTAGACTTCACCATTGTCCAATTGGACGAGAATTTTACTTATATTTAGGAGCAAGTGAATATCTTGGACCGACAGGTCCAGAAGTTGAGTGTTAGTCCAAAACTCACACGCAAGTATACGTGGTCGTAGCAAGTAATATAATGTTAAATCGAATGTCAAACCCACAGGGACTTTCATAAACTACTTGTTGAATCACTCTAATTGTTATTTAATCGAGCCAAAACAAATTCCAGGAATGTAACTAATTTATACTACGATCTATGAAATAACTAATTATCAAGTGACAAGAATATTGTTGTGTATTCAGTAGAGACAAATATTCCAGGGTTGTGATCTATTCACCACTCATACTGCATTCTAATTAACTCTCCCTTTCATATAATTCACTCATGGTTGCTAATTAATCGATAAACGCTCTCATAGCCTTCTCCCGAAGCACTACTCGCCTATTCTCAATAGATTAACGCCTATATTCCTATGAAATTAATCTATTAGAACGCACTAAGATTACGATGTTTAATTAAGCACGGTGACTAGGTATATTCCTATCCTAACCACAAATCCGCTCCCCTGAAGGGTTAAGATCGCGCTCTCTTCAATTCTTCTCTAATCTATATACGGCTTTCCCAAGCATAACATAGATAGTATATAGAACCAAATTGCTGGCCAAACAATTAAGCAATTAAACGCAGAATTAAAGAAACAACCATATATTGAGTGAACTATAATCAAGGTTAAGTTAATGTCGAATAACAATATTCATGGCTAAACCACAACCCCAGAACAATGGGTGTTTAGCCACTCATGCTAGAATCAAACAATTGCATAAGTTTTGCATAAATGGAAAATACTAGAATAAGATGAAGAAAACTGATAATCCTTTGCTTCCTCAATGATCTTGTGTGTATCTTCTCTCCAAAAATGGTGTTCTCCCCCAAAGTTGTGTTTTTGGGTCTGTTTATATGTTTAGGACAAACCTAAAACGTGTAGGAGACTTCTATTCAAACCAGGAAACACTTAAAACCTTCAAAACTCGGAATTTACCGGACCAGGGACCCCAGGCGTTAAGCCCCAAACGCCCAGCTATAGCCTGGGTAGGCCAGGCGTTTGGGCTCTAACGCCCCATTAACGCCTGGCCATGGCTGGCGTTTGGTGTCTACCGCCCCACTAACACCTGGTCAAGCCAGGCTTTTGGGCCCAAAATGTCCGGCTATGGCCCAGGTCACTCCTTTTCGACTCTTGAGCGTATTTTTGACGTTTATGCACCCATTTAGCTCAGCTTCCATCTCCAATTCACCTACACATAAAATAGACTGCATTATGCACATAGAACGTGTATTTTTATCACAAAAGCACATAAAATGTAAGGTACATAATGCTTAAAACTATGGATTCTAGCCACACATCATTGAGATCAAAGAGTATTGCTTCAGTAAAGGTTTGAGGGGTCTCCGGTCAAGGAGGTGACCTGGGAGACCAAGAACGACATGTGAATTCGTTATATTCATCTATTCACCACTTCAGGTATGTCATTTATGTACATTCGAGGACAAACATTTGTTTTAAGTGGGGGAGAATGTAACGACTCCATCGCTCGTTTTGTGTAATTGCATCTGGTTACCCCTTTATATGCTTCACACATGTGTTTTTATGGTTTTATGACTTGTGGGGTTGGTTAGTTTCATTCCCAGAAGCTTTCCGGTTGATTTGGACCCGTTGATTCTTGACTTAGAAGTTTAAACTAGAAATGTTGACCCAACTTTGACTTTTGTAAAAATGACCACGAAATTGTGTTTTGATGGCTCCGATATCTTTGTATCTTGACTTCAGACTTGGGTGTATGCCGGAATTGATTTTGGAAGTCCGTATGTCGAATTGTGTTGATTTGCCAAAAGTGGCAATTTGAAGTTGAAAAGGTTTGACCGTAGGTTGACTTTTAGATATATAGAACTTGGAATTTGATTTTGGGACTTGAAATAGGTCTGTTATACTATTTAGAACTTGTCTGCAAAATTTGATACGATTTGGAGTTGATTTGATAGGATTTGGATATTTAGTTGTAATTCTAGAGATTCTTGAACTTTACTTTGAAATTCATGCGTTTTAGAGTTCAATTCGTAGTTTTAGATGTTATTTATATGTTTTGATTGTGTGAGCGAGTTCGTATGATATTTTTAGACTTGTGTATATGTTTAGTTTGGAGCCCCGAGGGCTCGGATGAGTTCCATACATGTATCGGAATGGTTTTGAATCTAAAATGTGTTGTTGGTGCTCAGTTATCGCAATTGCGAGCACCAGCCTTGCAATTTAGAAGGTGCTAGTGGGGGATCAAATGTCGCAATTTTACTTCCCCTTCTCGTTTGTGAATTCAGCAGGATTTTAACTTGGTTCGCGTTTGCGAACAAATGTCACTTTTGCGATGATGACTAGTTTTCAGTTGTGAAGCTTTTTCTCGCAATCGCGAGATGCATGAGGTTGTCAGGGTTCGAAAATGCGAGCCCTGGTCTACGATTGTGAGGATTCACATCCTGTGTCATAAATGCGACATCTGCAGCTGGTACAAAGGGCTGGGAGATGGGATTTTTGAAAACTTCCTCTCATTTTTGAACCCCAATCTCGGTAGGAGGGAATTTGGAGAGGATTCACCAACAAACTTTGGGTAAGTGATTCTAATCTATTTCTAATCAAATTCCATCAGTATTTCTTAGATTTTAACATCAAAATCATGTGAATCAAACTGCTGAAGGCGCTCAAACTGCATGTGGTAGTCCTCTCTCTGAGTGAAAGAAATGAACTTGTCCAGAAATAGCTGTGAAACTGATCCCAGGTAAGTGTAGGTGAACCTCTAGTCTAGTTAACACATAATCCCTCCAACGATTCAAGCAATCATGTGGGTCCTCAGCAAGTGCTCCACATAAATGAACAGGGAAGAGCTTGGTAAACTTATCCAGCCTCAACAAAGCCTCAGAAGGCATAGCGGGCCTATCATCGACCTGTTCTGCAATAACCGGCTGAACCACCCTAGCTGGCTGGGCTACTGGAATCTGATATAGGGGAGCCGCCTACTCCGGGTTGTGAGTAGTGGGAGTATGTGCTCCTCCCCCTGCCCGAGAGACTGTTACTGCCACCAAAAATGCAGCGGTATGATCCACACTCTCTATAAGGCCCACCAAGCGGACTAGAGCATTCTGAAGCACTAGAGTGGATGTGCACCCCTCGAGACCTGAGTTGGTCTGATGGGTATGGTCTGAGCTGGGACCTCCTCCTCATGATCCACCTGAGGCTCCAATGTAGGTGTTGCTACTCGAGCTCTAGGTTGAGCCCTGCCTCTGCCTCGGCCTCTATCCCTGGTAGTAGCTGTCACAGAGGGTTTCGGTTTATGTCCGACTTCAGATGTTGTTGTGTGTTCTCACCATCTGCGAGAGAACAAAAATAGAATGGTCCAATCATCAATGATAGAATAAAATCGCATGATAAAGAAGAAAAGAAGTGAAATTTTTTTTCCTAAAATCCATAGCCTCTAGAAGATAAGTACAGACGTCTCTATACCGATCCTCCAGACTCTACTAAGCTTTGCTCATGACTCGTGAGACCTAACCAAGTGCTCTGATACCAACTTGTCATGACCTGTAATTTTCACCCTCGGAAACGTGATGGCGCCTAACATTTCACTTGCTAGGCAAGACAACGTTAGAGGTAGTTATGAACCATTTTTAACAATTCCGATCAAATGAAAACCAATAAGCTAAAAAAACTGAAATAGAGTGATTCAACTTACAAACGGCGATATCCAAATACAAATCCCTGAACTGGTGTCACGAATACACGAGCGTCTAGAGTACTACAAATAATAGTCTGAATGAAAGCATAAGTGTCTGAATCAAAATAAACAGCTAAGGAAATGTAGAAGGGGACTTCAGGGATGCGATCGCTGTGCAGCTGTACCTCAAGTCTCCATCAATAGGTGGATCCGAGTCAATCTACTGAACGCCGTTGGAACCCACTCTGAAATCTGCACAAGAGTGCAAAGTGTAGTATGAGTACAACCGACTCCATGAACTCTGTAAGTGCCGAGCCTAACCTTGACAAAGTAATAACGAGGCTAAGGCAAGCCACTTAAAATAACATGTACGCAGTATAATAATAAAAAAAGGAAGGAAAATAAGAATTGAAAGTAAGGCAGTTAATTTAATGAAAAAGAACTCAATCCTCACAGTCGGCAAACCCAGAATAACCGATCTCATAATTTCATGTAAAAATGCTAGAAATCATCACAATAACATAAACAAAAAATTACGTACACAATCTGTTGTGGGGAGAAACCCGATCACGCCGTGCACACATAATCCTCTCTTATTCCACTGTAACATCATGTATCAATATCAAGAATGACATATAAAATCCATTTCGACGCGCAACCCGCCATATCATCAAAATCAATATCATAATCCTCCCTTATTTAACCATGTCATAATTTATCAATAGCAATTATTACGTACACAATCAGGCGTCGTGTAACCTGATCCCACCATATTGTCATAACCAATATCAAAATCATCCATTACTCCACCATATCACAACCGTTGCAACATGCAGCCCCATCCATAAATTATTTTAGTAAATGTAACCAATCCAATAACTCAACTATCTACGATTAAAAAATATGAAAGCAATGCAATAAAGGAACCACATACTAATCAAAGTATTGCTACAAATAATACAAAAGCAACAAGGCAAGTCAAGGACGCGACAATTAAGGTGTGCAAGTAAAAAAATATTAAGGCAAGTAGCAATTAATCACGAATTCATGGAAAGGAATAACAATTCAATACAAGAATAAGTACTGACAAGTAGAAAACTATAGCATAGAACGCAATTAAAGCATGTGATAGTTAAGGCATGGAATAAGATAATTCATGGAATACGAGAAAAGAATGGAAATAGTTGTTTTGACGGTGTATATGTAATGCCCCATTAAAATTTTCCTAAAAACCGGGGTTCCATGATGCCAGGGTAGAACGTTTTTGGATTGAACAGTGCACTAGGGAGTTGAAGGAAAATATCTTGCAGAGATTGGCAATTTTGCGGCCCATTATGCGGCCGCACAATCACTCTCCGGGTCGTAGACTGGTCGTAGAGTGAAGCAGCTACTTGGGCCATTTTTATGTCAATTTCATGGAGAGTTCTGTGACCGCATGACCATTTTGTAGGTCGCACTTTGGTCACATAATCATCCTTAGGATTTTGCGGAGGGAGGTTCTGCAGTGCATTATCCGACCGCAGAACATGTCTGCGGGCCGCATAACAGTCGCAGAGTGAAGCAGATCAGCCCTCTTCCGACGGACATTTTTCATGGTCATTTCGCAGACCGCAGAATCATATGCGACCACAGATCCTATCTCGGGGCTTCATTTTTGGATTTTTATAACCCGGCCCTACTTCGATAAACAATATGCCATAGTCAATTTTGAGCAAATTTCTGATACTTTTAGAGTGAGAAAGAGTGATTAGTGTGGGGGGTAACCTTCAACCTATTATCCAACCATTCTTTCTCAATAATTGAAGATTAACAAGGAAATCCCTCATCTTAAAGGTAAGAATCTATGCCCTAACTCTAAATTTTGGAATTCTTCTAAAAATGGGATAATTAGAAAGGCAATTTTTGGATGTGGGGTTTGTTATCTTGCATGCATGTGTTATCAAAGAATGTAGGAAGGTTGTGGGATAAAAAATGGTAGAGAATGGGTTGAGGGATGAGGGAATCTTTTATAAAAAGGGCCTTAAAAACCTTAATGCACACCTAGTGTTAGATAATATGCTCAAGTGAGCTAGAATCATGGTCATCTTCCTAATTTGTGTTCAATTTTACTGTATTTATAAATAGATCAAAGTGGATAAGTATTCTAGAACATCGTAGTAATTTAAAATCCCAAGGCGAGGTATGTTGGCTAAATCCCAGTCTTCTTAAAATCGAATCCCACAGTGTTCATGTAATTGGTGTAAGTCCCAAATTGATCATTACAGAATTTGCTATTAGGAATGTGTTTGTGTTGAAGGATATATGTTCAATATGTATTATAAATGCTTCATCATGTCATCTTAGCATTTGAGGATGTGTTCAAAATATGGAATATGTGTTAAAATGTTAAGACTTCAAGTCATGATCGAAATAAAGGTTGTTATGCCAAATTGTATGAAAAGCCTCTATATGTCTAAGATTCCCAAATTACTCATATATGAATTTAATGTATTGAATTGGAAGTCGTATTGTTATTGATAATGATAATGATGTTTTAATGTGGAAAGGGCAACTGGAATTATAAAATACGGCCAAGTGCCAAGAATGACTTTGTAATTGTGGCCACTAGTGCCAATGAATTGAAAATATGTGAAAGAAGTATGAAGTGAGATGATTGATTGAAAAAGGTAATGTCTAGGTTGAGACGGCCTAGTCGATCGGGCTGTGATAGGACATCATGTTGCCCACATGGCGGTGACTGTGTTGGAAATTACAATTGAAATTGTGGTTATGGTTGATGTCTCAAATGAGACGACCTAGCCGATCAGGTCGTGATCGGACTCCGTGTAAGAATACGATGGTACTGTAAATTATGGTATATCGACACTAAAGATCACCCAACCTAATAACATGAAAATTGACTTGAAAACTTATGTGATCCTTAACTTGATGTTTTAGTATTGTTTGAAGCTCTTAATGAATTTATGATTGTTTCCCCCTTGTATTATTATTTATTCTATTGAGATGGTGTTTAGTTTTATATACTAGTACTATTCGACAGTACTAACGTCCCTTTTGCCGGGGGCACTGTATCTTTAAATGGATGCAGGTGGTTCCATAGCAGGCAGTGTTGATCAGCGATAGTGGTACATCCTCTTCCCAGCAAACTTGATGAGACGCACTTCATCCTGGGGTCATGTATTGTATCTTTTGTTCATATTATTATCACGTTTTGAGGTATAGATGGAGCCTTGTTGCCGGCACTATCATAATACTCTTTTGTATCTTTTAGAGGCTCCATAGACACAACGTGGGTTGTACATGGGTGCTAGAAAAGTTAAACACGTTATGTTGTGTTTTGATCACTTGTTCCACTCAAACTATAAGAATATGTGTATTTTGAGACTTAAAAGTGATATAACTAATGAAATGATTTAGTATTGTATGCATGATCTCCCTAATGTCTAATTAATGAAATTATTTTTTCTCTTGATCATGAGTGCATTGGGTAGAAAGTATCTAACAGGCTTGCTTGACCGGGTTCAGTCAATTGGGCGTCTGTCGCGCTTCCTGAGTTGGGGCGTGACAAACTTGGTATCATAGCCTAAGATTTTAAAGTGTCCTAGGATGTGTCGGAGTCGTGTCTAGTAGAGTCCTCCTTATTGGTGTGTTGTCGACCACATCTATAAGTTGGAGGCTACTTGGACATTTAGGAATAATACCCTTCTTTGATATTCTGGATCGTGCGATGAAACTGATTGTGAAACTGTTCCTCCTCTAACTCGTGCATTCCTTTAACTTTCAGTACATGGCACCTAAGAAAAGATCAAGAACTAGCCAAGGAGCCAATGCCGCCCGGGGAGTAGGAGTTGACCCTTTATTTGATGATGCGGGTGAATACCTAAGGGGCGAGGATATTCCCCCGACTACTACACTGCCTGATTCCACTACACCTGACCAGGCCACACCAGTTCCTGCACCTACTGAGGGTGCAACGGTTCCTCCGATAGATATTCTGGTTCCACCTCCAGCCCCAACTCCCGATTTTGGTATTTCTGACAGGGCTCTTAGGGGAGCCATCCAAATGCTGACACAGACAGTGGCTTCTATAGCCCCAAGATCAAATGTTACACCCACTTCTTCTAGAAAACGAGGGGATTATATTAGTTCTAGGGTGAACAAGTTTCTTCAGTTGGATCCTCCAGTGTTCATGGGTGCTAATCCCGAGGAGGACCCACAGGACTTTATTGACAAGATGCATAAGACTCCCCGGGTTAAGCATGCTACTGAGATGGAGTGAATGGAGTTTGCCTCCTACTGCCTGAAAGGGGTGGCCTATTCTTGGTTTGAGTGGTGGGAGGACTCTCGGGAGGAGGGGATCCCTCCAACGAGGTGGAGTGAGTTTACTGACGCTTTCATGGACCATTTCTTGCCTGTCGATACTAGGGCAGCCCGTGCCACAGAGTTTGAGAACCTTAAGAAAGGTAGTAAGAGTGTGTGGGAGTATCACATGGAGTTCATGCTCTTGTCTAAATATGTCATTCTCATGTTGCCCACTATGGAGGCTAGAGTGAGCTAGTTTGTGCAGGGCCTTAGCCTCTTGGTTATCAATGAGGTCGCTACAACTGCCCTAAATTCAAATATGAACTATGGGAATATGATAGCATTTGCTCAAGCTACAGAGAACCGTAAGTTGAAGAACAAAATGGAGAGAGAGGGTAGAAGAAAGGCCTGGTCAGGGGCAACTTTGGGGAGTCATTTGGTGGGGAAAGATTAGTTTTTAGGGGAGGGTCATCATGGCCATCCCAGTCTTTTGCTCAGTTTTCAGCCAGTGCACTGTCAGCAAGGCCTAACCGGGAGTAGGGGAGTCATTTCAGGGCCAATCAAGGCAGCAGAGGACCCCACCGACAGGGTTGATCAGGAGGGAGATTCTAGCAGCAGCGGAGGCCCCCATGCCCCGGGTGTGGGGAGATGCACTCAGGGATCTGCTACATGGACCTAACCATATGCTACGGGTACGGGTTGCGGGGTCATATTCAGAGGGAGTGTCGTTCATCTCGCCAGGTACGGGCAGGGGCACAACGCAGCCATCCAGTTCTGTAGTTGCTACATCTTCAACACCCCCTCCAGCTCGTGGCACTCCAGACCCAGTAGGGCGTGGTGCAACTAGGGGTGGTGTGCAGAGTTTGGGAGGACCCAGTCGTTTCTATGCTATGAGTGGTCGCCAGAGTGCAGAGGCTTCTCCAGATGTTGTCAAAGGTATATTGACTGTCCAATCTCATGATGTATATGCTCTTATTAATCCCGGTTACACCTTGTCCTATGTTACCGCTTATGTTGCTATGGAATTTGGGATAGAACTAGAACAACTTCCTAAGTCATTATCTATATCTATTCCGGTTGGCGAGTCTATTGTGGCCGCATGGTTTTATAGGGTTTGTGTTGTCACGTTACGTGGTCAAGACACTGTGGCCGATCTCATTAAATTGGGATGGCTAAATTTTATGTAATTATGGGAATGGATTGGCTTTATTCGTGTTTTTCCAAGCTCGATTGCCGAACTAGAACTGTGAGGTTTGAATTCCCAAATGAACCAGTTGTTGAGTGGAAGGGGGATAATGGGATGCCAAAAGGTCGGTTTCTTTATTACCTTAAGGACACCAAGATGATTAATAAGGGGTGTATCTATCATTTGGTCCGGGTTACAGACACCGATGCTGAGGCACCTAAACTCGAGTCTATTCCAATTGTGAGTGAATTTCTGGAGGTCTTTCCTGATGAGCTCCCTAGAATTCTGCCAGACAGGGAGATTGATTTTGGGATTGATGTGATGCCAGACATGTAGCCTATATCTATTTCGCCTTACATAATGGCACCAGCAGAATTGAAGGAGCTAAAAGAGAAATTGAAGGATCTGTTGGAGAAGGTTTCATCCGACCGAGTGTGTCGCCTTGGGGTGCACCGGCTCTCTTTGTAAGGAAGAAAGATGGATCATTGAGGATGTGTATTGACTACCGGCAGCTCAAGCTATAAGAATATGTGTATTTTGAGACTTAAAAGTGATGTAACTAATGAAATGATTTAGTATTATATGCATGATCTCCATACTGTCTAATTAATAAAATTATGTCTTCTCTTGATCATGAGTGCATTGGGTAGAAAGTATCTACCAGGTTCTCTTTGTAAGGAAGAAAGATGGATCACTGAGGATGTGTATTGACTACCGGCAACTCAAACTATAAGTCACAATAAAAAACAAGTACTTGTTACCAAGAATAGATGATTTGTTTGATCAGTTACAGGGTGCTAGGTACTTCTCCAAAAAAAAATTACGATCCGGGTACCACCAATTGAAAATCAGGGAGCAGGATATTCCTAAAACAGCTTTCAGGACCCAGTATGGGAACTTTGAATTTCTGGTAATATCTTTTGGGTTGACAAATGCCTCGGCAGCTTTCATGGATCTTATGAATCGGGTTTTTAAGACTTTTCTCGATTCCTTTGTGATAGTGTTTATTGACGATATTCTTGTGTATTCAAAAGATCGAGAGGACCATGTTGATCATCTCAGGGCAGTTTTGCAGACTCTTCATCAGCAAAATTTTGGGATGAGGGAATCCTTCATAAAAAGTGCCTTAAAGACCTTAATGCACACCTAGTGTTAGATAATATGCTCAAGTGAGCTAGAATAATGGTCATCGTCCTAATTTTTGTTCAATTTTACTATATTTCTAAATAGAACGAAGTGGCTAAGTATTCTGGAACATCGTAGTAATTTAAAAGCTCAAGGCGATGTATGTTGGCTAAACCCCCTTCATCTTAGAATCGTATCCCACGGTGTTCATGTAATCGGTGTAAGTCCAAAATTGACCATTATAGAATTGGCTATTGCGAATGTGTTTGTGTTGAAGTATATATGTTCAATATGTATTATAAATGCTTCATCGTGTCATCTTATCATTTGAGGATGTGTTCAAAATATGGAATATGTGTTAAAAATGTTAAGACTTCAAGTCAAGATCGAAATAAAGGTTGTTATGCCAAACTGTATGAAAATCTTTTATGTGCCTAAGATTTCCAAATTACTCATATATGAATTTAATGTCTTTAATGGGAATCCTTTTTTGTTATTGATAATGATAATGATGTTTGAATGTGGAAAGGGGAACTGGAATTACGAATAAGGCCAAGTGCCAAGAATGACTTTATAATTGTAACCACTAGTGCCAATGAATTGAAAAGATGTGAAAGAAGTATGAAGTGAGATGATTGATTGAAAAGGGTAATGTCTCGGGTGAGACGGCCTATCTGATCGGGCCGTGATAGGACACCATGCTGCCCACATGGTGGTGAATGTGACAGAAATTATAATAGAAATTGTGGTTATAGTTGACGTCTCAAATGAGACGACCTAGTGGATTGGGTCGTGATCAGACTCCCTGTAAGAATACAGTGGTAATGTGAATTATGGTATATCGGCACTAAAGATCACCCAACCTAATAACATGAAAATCTACTTGAAAACTTATGTAATCCTTAACTTGATGTTTTAGTATTGTTTGAAGCTCTTATTGAATTTATGAATGTTTCCCCCTTGTATTATTATTTATTCTATTGAGATGGTGTTTAGTTTTATATACTAGTACTATTCGACAGTACTAATGTCTCTTTTGCCGGGGGCACTGCATATTTAAATGGATGCAGGTGGTTCCATACCAAGCAGCGTTGATCAGCGATAGTGGTACATCCTCTTCCGATCAGACTTGGTGAGTTCCACTTCATCCCGGGGTCATGTATTGTATCTTTTGTTCATAATATTATCACGTTTTGAGGTATAGCCGGAGACTTGTTGCTGGCACTATCATAAGACTCTTTTTTATCTTTTAGAGGCTCCGTAGACACAACGTGGGTTGTACATGGGTGCTAGAAAAGTCAAACACGTTATGTTGTGTTTTGATCACTTGTTCCACTCAAACTATAAGAATATGTGTATTTTGAGACTTAAAAGTGATGTAACTAATGAAATGATTTAGTATTTTATGCATGATCTCCCTAATGTCTAATTAATGAAATTATGTTTTCTCTTGATCATGTGTGCATTGGGTAGAAAGTATCTAACATGCTTGCATGACCGGGTTCAGTCGGTTGGGCATCGGTCGTGCTTCCTGAGTTGGGGCGTGACAGTATATACACTTGTCACCTCGCATATATGTTGTTACAAACGTAATTCACATAACATGTAGTTCAAGAGTTCCTACTTCGCTCAAATCAAGGTTAAACCCACACCTACCTCGCTCCGCAACCAAATCAAAGCTCAGTCGGGGACTTTCCTCTATAATTCGCCTCCAAACCAATAGAATCTAACCAAAATCGACTTAATATAAACAAAAAATTCTAGGGAAATCAATTATAATAGATAAAACTAAGATATTTAAACTTTTTCCAAAAAGTTAACAAAAGTCTACCCGGGGCCCGCCCTATCAAAAACCGAGTTTAATGGTAGATTCTGAATACTCATGACGTCACGAGTTCATATATGTGATTAGTTTCAAAATTCGAGTCCAAATTGACTCTCAAAACTCATTTTCTTATTTTTCAAAAACTTGATAAGGTTTCATAAAATTTCACTATGATTCCCATGATTTTGATGTTAACATCTAACATAGATTGATGGAATATTATTAGAAAGGGATTAGAGTCACTCGCCCAAAGTTTGTAGATGAAATTCCCTCTTCAAAACCACCTCCTACCGATCCTAGGGTTCTAAAATATGAAAATGAGGCTAAAACTACGTCTCTCAGCTTTTTGTCCAGGCGCAGATGTCGCAAATGCGACCTGGGTTTGCAAATGCGAGCCCCGCAAATGCGAAGTAGTCATCGCAAATGTGAACTCCCCACATCTCATATGTCATCACAATTGCAATGAATTATTCGCAAATGCGAACACTGGAACTTCGCAAAATTTATGAAATGATCGCAAATGCGAACAAAATATTTGTAATTGCGACCATTACAAACCAGGACAAACATCGCAAATGCAATCCCCAACCTCGCAATTGCGAGGTCTGTAGACCACACCAGCAACAAAGGGTCATCAGCTATTCTCCAAAGTCCAAAATCAATATATAGCCTATCTTAAACTCACCCGAGCCTCTCGGGCTCCAACCCAAATATGGACACAAGTATAATAATATCATACGAACTTGCTTGCGTGATCAAAACACTAAAATAATACCTAGAACTACGAATCAGACATCAAAGTGTATGAAATTTTCAAGGAACGCAAGAATATGCAAATTTCCAATCGGGCGTCCGAATTACGTCAAATCAACTCCGATTAGCACCAATTTTTGCCAGCAAGTCATAAATAGTGAAATAAACATATACCAAGTTCTAGAACCGAAATCTGAACCCAGTAGCAATAAAGTTAATCTACGGTCAAACTTAGGAATTGCTTAAGCCTTCAAATTACTAGTTTTTAAAAAATCAAGTTAAAGCAAGTTAGGTACATCTGAATTCGATTTTGGACGTGAGTCCCAAATCACGATACGGACCCAAAGGAACCGTCAAAACACCGATCCGAGTCTGTTTACATAAGATATTTACTGTAGTCAACTCAAATCATTTTTAAGACTAAATTTCACATTTTCTTTAATTTTTCACATAAAACTTTTTTGGAAAAAGACACAGAAATTGCACACAAACTGAGGAATGCTAAACAAAGTTGTTCGAGGTCTCCTAACACAGAAATGAAGGCTAAAGCTCAAAATAACATAAAGGTTCATCACCTTATCCACCTCTAAAACAAACGTTCGTTCTTGAACTGACATTGAAAGGTACCTAGACTGGTGAAAAGGTGTGGATATCTACTCCGCATGTCTGACTCGGATTCCCACATGGCTGCCTCGATTGGCTGACCTCTCCATTGCACTAGAACTGAAGGATAACTCTTAGACCTCAACTTCCAGACTTGCCGAGCTATAATGGCCATCACCTCCTCCTCATAAGTCAAATCCTTGTCCAATTGGACTGAGCTAAAATCTAACACATGGGACGGATCACTGTGATACCTCCGGAGCATGGACACATGGATCACCGAATGGACTACTGATAAACTAGGTGGCAATGCAAGCTTGTAGGCCACCTCACCACTCTCTTAATAATCCCAAAGGGTCTGATATACCTAGGGCTCAACTTGCCCTTCTTTCCGAACCTCATCACACCCTTCATGGGTGAGACCCTGAGAAATACCCTATCTCCAACCATGAACGCAACATCACGAACTCACTGATCGGCATAACTCTTCTGCCTAGACTGAGTTGTGTGAAGTCGATCCTGAATAATTTTGACCTTCTCCAAGGCACCCTGAACCAAATCCATACCCAAAAATTGATCCTCTCCGGGCTCGAACCAACCAACTGGCGAACGGAACCACCTCTCGTATAATGCCTCATACGAACCCCTAAAATTCATAATGAAAGCGTGAAGTATATCCTCTAATATCTGAATGGTGTGCTCGGACTGGATGTCCATTTGGAGATGAAATATTGTACTCAACTCAACCTGTGTGCATAACTCATTCAGTACGGCCCTATAGAAGTGTGAGGTGAACTATTTACCTCAATCAGAAATGATGGAGACTAGCACACCGTGAAGACGGACAATCTCGCGGATATAGATCTCGCCAACAGCTCTGAAGAAAATAGATAACCTCCACGAGAATGAAATGTGTTGACTTGGTCGACCTATCCACAATGTCACATACCGCGTCTAATTTCTTCTAAGTTTTTGGGAGACCAAACAACGAAATCCATGGTAATACGCTCCCCCTTCCACTCAGGAATCTCAAGCCTCTAAAGCAAACCACCAGGACTCTAGTGCTTGTACATTACCTGCTGGAAATTCAAACACTAATCTATATATGCAACTATAATCTTTTTCATTCTTCTCTGCTAATAATGCTGCCTCAAGTCCTGATACATCTTGGCGGCACCCGGATGAATGGAATACCATGAACTGTGGGCCTCCTCAAGAATCAACTCACGAAGTCCATCCACATTAGCGCACAAATCCGACCCTGCATCCGCAACACTTCATCATCTCCAATAGTGACCTTCTTGACACCAATGTGTTGCACCGTGTCCTTGAGGACAAGCAAATGGGAGCTGTCATACTGAATCTCTCTGATGCACTCATATAAAGAAGTCCGAGAGATCGTGCAAACTAGAACACGACTGGGATCCGAAACATCTAACCTCATGATTTATTGACCAAAGAATGAACATCTGATGCTAGCATCCTCTCCTCAACTAGAATATATGTGAGGCTTCCCATACTCACAGCCTTCCTACTCAAGGCATTGGCCACCACATTGGCCTTCCCAGTATGATACAAAATGGTGATATCACAGTCTTTCAACAGCTCCAACCACCTCCTCTGCCTCAAGTTGAGTTCCTTTTGCTTGAGAAAATATTGTAGACTCTGATGATCTATGAACACCTCACATGACACGCCGTAAAGGTAATGCCTCCAAATATTGAGCGCATGAACAATGGTTTCCAATTCTAGGTCATGAAAAGGGTAATTCTTCTCATGAACCTTCAACTTCTGTGATGTGTATATAATCACCTTGCCATCCTGCATCGATACTTCACCGAGCCTAATACGAGATGCACCACAATACACCGTGTAGGATCCTGAACTTGTAGGTAATACTAACATTGGAGTTGTAGTCAAAGAAGTCTTGAGCTTCTGAAAGCTCAACTTACACTCATCCGACCACCGGACTAGAGAACCCTTCTGGATCAATCTAGTTATTGGGGCTGGCATGGATGAAAACCCCTCCATGAACTAGTGATAATAATCTGCTAAAACCAGGAAACTCCGAATCTTTGTAGCTGAAGTAGGCCTAGGCCAGTTCTGAACTGCCTCAATCTTCTTAGGATCCATTTTTATGCACTCGAAAGACACAACATGTCCCAAAAAGGTGACCGAGTCTAACCATAATCACAAGCAAGTTGATCCTAGAAGACTAACCTCGTAGCTCACTTAGATTAATCAGTTCAAGCATTGACAAACCCGCCTTCCTTCTGTGTTCAGGACGGAGACTCTTTCTGCCTTTGTCGAACTGCCACTTTGAAAACTTGGCATGTAATTGACTATCTCTCAGAGTCTAAAGTACAATCTGAAGATGTTTATCATGATCTTCTCGACTGTGGGAGTAGATCAAGATATCATCAATGAATACGATCACAAAAGAATCCAAGTAAGGATTGAATACCCAGTTCATCAAATCCATGAATGTTGTTGGGTCATTTGACAACCTAAATGACATCACTACGAACTCATAATTCCCATACTGATCCCGAAAAGCTATCTTAGGTACATCTGATGCCCTAATCTTCAACCGATGCTAGCTAGACCTCAAATCAATCTTTGAAAACACTTTGGCACCCTGAATCTGATCAAATAATTCATCAATCCTTGGCAACGGATATTTTTTCTTGATAGTGACTTTGTTCAACTGTCGATAGTCCATACACATCCTCATCGAACCATCTTTCTTCTTCACAAACAACACGGGTGCACCCCAAGGCGACACTGGTCTAATGAATCCCTTATCAAGAAAATCTTGCAACTGCTCCCTCAGTTCCTTTAACTAAGGTGGGACCATACAGTATGGTGGAATAAGAAATGGGTTGAGTGCCCGGAGCCAAATTAATACAAAATTCAATATCCCTATCGGTGGCATCACAGGCAGATCGGCGGGAAATACGTCTAGAAACTCATGCACAACAGGCGCTGAATCCATGGAAGGAACGTCCGCACTATAATCGTGAATATAGGCCAAATAATCTAGACATCCCTTCTTGACCATACGTCTAGCCTTTAAATAAGAAATAACTATGATGGTGGAGTAGCCAGGAGTCTTTATCCACTCTAATCAAAGCAATCCCGGCATGGCTAAGGTCACCGCCTTCGCGTGACAGTTCAATATAGCATGATAAGGTGACAACCAATCCATACCCAAGATAAAATCAAAGTCTACCATATCAAGAAGTAGGAGATCTACACTAGTCGCAAGACTCCCAATAATAATCTCACACGAGTGGTAGACACGATTTATAATAATAGAATCTCCCACAAGCGTGGACAATACACACGAGCACCCAAAGAATCACGAGGCACAACTAGATATGAAGCAAAATAGGATGATACGTAGGAATGAGTAGAACCGAATCAAATAGAACTGAAGCATCTATATGGAAAACTGGAATAATACATATGATAATAGCGTCAGATGACTTGGCCTCAGGTCTAGCTGGGAATCAATCAAATTGGGGCTGGGTCTCACCGCCCTGACCTCCGTCTCTTGGACGGCCCATAGGTAGCTGGCCTCCACCTCTAACAGCCTAACCTCCACCTCTAATGACCTGACCTCCACCTCTGGCTACCTGACCCCTGAAACTAGCTGGCTGAGTGGTCGATGAAGCAGCCAGTGCCGAAACCATGGCATGAGAACTCTACTATGGTATGCTGCTCAACAATCTCGAACAGAACCTCTTGATGTGACCAGTATCCCCACACTCAGAACACCCATCCTGTTGTTGTGGCTGCTAAAGCTAAATTGACCCGAACGGGCAGCATAACCACGGTGGTAGCTCTGGATCGGAGGAGCACTAACAGAAGCTGATGGTGCATTGTAGGCTGGCTGCCCAAAATGAGATGCATAAGGACAATGACTCCCTGAAACAGTTTTAAATGCCTGAAGCGCTGACTGAAATGGCCTAGAAGGATGGCCTGTACCAAAATTACCCCTACCTCCAGATGAGGAACCATTGAAACCATCGGAAAAATTAGGCCTCTTATATGGCACCGGCCCCCTCTCCTGACCACAAACCATCTCAATTCGTCCAGCAATATCTACGACCCTCTGGAAAGAAATATCATCTCTAGCCTCCTTAGCCATCTGTAGCGTGATACTGAAAGTGAGCCCATTAATGAATCTCTAAACTCTCACCCTCTAAGTAGGGAGTAAAATAATTACATGGTGAGCTAGGTCCATAAATCGAGTCTCATACTGGGTAACAGTCATGCTACCCTGCTGAAGGTGCTCAAACTGCCTGTAGTAGTCCTCGCTTAGAGTGAAAGGAATGAAATTCTTTAGAAATAGCTGTGAAAACGGATCCCAGGTAAGTGGAGGTGAACTCGCTAGTATAATCAACACATAATCCCTCCACTATCTCTTGGCAGAACCAGTCATCCGAAATATTACAAAATCGACCCCATTGGTCTCAATTATACCCAATAACACCTCGTGGCAACGATCCAAGTAATCATGTGAGTCCTCAGAAGTTTCACCACTGAAGTGAATATATAAGAGCTAAGTAAACTTATCCATCCTCAACAAAGCCTCAAAAGACATAGCGGTCATATCACCCGTCTGTGCCGCAACAATTGGCAGAACCACCCCAACTGGCTAGGCTGTTGGAGTCTAATATAGGGGAGCCGCCTGCTTCGGGGTGTGATTAGAGGGAGTCTGTGATCCTCCACTAGCCCGAGAGATGGCTGGTGCATCAGGAATGCACCGGTCTGGGCCACACTCTCCATAAGGCCCACCAAGCAGACTAGAGCGTCCTGAAGCACTGAGTGTCTATCAACCCCCCAGGACCTGAGCTAGTTCGAAGGGTACGGTTTGATCTGGGACATCCTCCTCATGATCCACTTGAGGTTCCACTGTGGGTGATGTTGCCCGAGCTCTAGGCTGAGCTCTGCCTCGGCCTTTGGCTCGACCTCGGCCTCTGGCTCGACCTCTACCCCTGGTAGTAGCTACCACATGTGGTTTCGTCTCCTATCCAGCTACAGATGTTGTGCATGTTCTCACCATCTGCGGGAGAACAAGAATAGAATAGTTCAATCATCAATGATAGAATAAAATCGCACGACAGAGAAGGAAAGAAGTGAAATTTTTTTTCCTAAACTTCATAGCCTTTGGAAGATAAGTACAAACGTTTCCATACCGATCCTCCAGACTCTACTAAGATTTCTCATGACTCGTGAGACCTATGCAACCTAGTGCTCGGATACCAACTTGTCACGACCCAAAATTCCCACCTTCGAGACCGTGATGGAGCCTAACATTTCACTTACTAGGCAAGCCAACGATAGAGGTAGTTATTAACCATTTTTAATAATTCAATTCAAATGAAAACCAATTAGCTAAATAAACTAAAATAGAGTGATTAAATTCATAGACAGTGATATCCAAATACAAATCCCAAAACCGGTGTCATGAATACACGAGCATCTAGAGTACTACAAATAATAGTCTGAATGAAAGCATAATTGTCTAAATCAAAATAAACAACTAAGGTAATGTAGAAGTGGACAACAATGTGCAGTTGTACCTCAAGTCTTTGTCAAGAGCTGGATCCGAGTGAATCTACTGGACGCCGCTGGGACCCACTCCGAAATATGCACAAGAAGGGCAGAGTTTAGCATGAGTTTAACTGACCCCATGAAATCTGTAAGTGTCGAGCCTAACCTCGATGAAGTAATGACGAGGCTAAGGTGGGACACTTAAAATAACATGTGTGCAGTATAATAATAATAATAATAACAAGGAAAGTAAACGAGAATTGAAAGTAAGGCAGTTAATTTTATGAAAAAGAACTCAATCCTCGCAGTTGGCAACCCCAGAATAACCGATTTCATAATTTCATGTAAAAATACTAGAAATCATCACAATAACATCAAGGAAAACAACATGCACAATTCGTTGAAGTGCGCAACCCGATCCCACTGTACACACATAATCCTCTATTATTCCACTGTAACATCATTTATCAATATCAAGAATCACATATAAAATCAGTTGTGATGCGCAACCGGATCCCACCATATCATTAGAATAAATATCATAATTCTCCTTTATTCCACCATGTCATAATTTATCAATAGCAAGTATGACGTACAAAACTGTTGCGGCGCGCAACATGATCCGACCATATCATCATAACCAATATCAAAATCCTCCCTTATTCCACTATATCACAATTGTTGCAGCGTGCAATCTGATCCATAAATAATTTCAATTAATGTAGCCAATCCAATAACTCAATTATCTACGATTAAAGGATATGAAAGCAAAGCAATAAAGGAACCACGTACTAATCGAAGGATTGCTAAAAATAATACAAATGAAACAAGATAAGTCAAGTACGCAACAATTAAGGTGTGCAAGTAAGAAAACTAAGGCAAGTAGAAATTAATAATGGAGTCATGGAAGGGATGAATAATTCAACACAAGAATAAGTAATGACAAGTGGCAAATTATGGCATAGAAAGCAATTAATGCAAGTGACAGTTAAGGCGTGGAATATGATAATTCATGGAATACAAGAAAAGCATGGAAACAATTATTTTGACGGCGTATATACACTCGTCACCTCGCATATACTCTGTTAAGCACGTAATTCACATAACATATAGTTCAATAGTTCCTACTTCCCTCAAATCAAGGTTAGATCCAACACTTACCTCGCTCTGCAACCAAATCAAAGCCCAACCGGGGCCTTTTCTCTAAAATTCGCTTTCAAACCAATCGAATATAACCAAAATCGACTTAATATCAACAAACAATGCTAGGAAAATCAATTGCAATAGATAAAGTTAAGATCTTTACACTTTTCCAAAAAGTTAACAAAAGTCAACCAGGGGCCCGCCCGGTAATACGTGGGTCCAATGGTAGATTCCAACTACCCATGACCCCACAAGTTCATACATGTGATTAATTTCAAAATTTGAGTCCAAATCGACTCTCAAAACTCAATTTCTTATTTTTCAAAAACTTGACAAGGTTTCAGCAAATTTCACTTTGATTCACATGATTTTGATGTTAAAATTTAAGATAGATTGATGGAATATGATTAGAAATTGATTAGAATTACTCACCCAAAGTTTGTACATGAAATTCCCTCTTCAAAATCGCCTCTTACCGAGCCTAGGGTTCCAAAATATGAAAATAAGGCTAAAAATCCCGTCCCTTAGCTTTTTGTCCAGGCACAAATGTTGAAAATAATTTGCGAACTCTGCAAATGCAAAGAATTCATTGCAAATGCAAAATCCACACATCTTTGATGTCATCGCAATCGCGATGATTGGTTCGTAAGTGCAAACACTAGAACTTCGCAAAAGCGATCAAATGATCAAAAATGTGATCTATGCTCTTCCCAAGCTCCCTTTGCAATTGCGAACAAAATGTTCATAAATGTGACCATTACAAACTAGGACAAACATTGCAAATGTGATCCCCCACCTCGCAATTGTGAATTTGTAGACCACACCAGTAACAAAGGGTAATCAGCTATTCTCCAAAGTCCAAAATCCATATGTAGCCTATCTGAAACTCATCTGACCCTCTTGGGCTCCAAACCAAACGTGCACACAAGTATAATAACATCATATGAACTTGCTCGCATGATCAAAATACTAAAATTACACCTAGAAGTATGAACCGGACATCAAAGTGTATGAAATTTTCAAGGAAATGCAAGAACATGCAAATTTAAAATCGAGTGTCTGAATCATGTCAAATCAATTCTTATTAGTGCCAGTCAGACTAGTCATAAATAGTGAAATGAACCTATACCAAATTTCGGAACTGAAATCTGAATCTGGTAGCAACAAAGTCAACCTACGGTCAAACTTAAGAATTCTTTAAACCTTCAAATTACTAGTTTTCAACAAATCATGTTAAAGCAAGTTAGGGACTTCCGAATTCGATTCTGGACATACGCCCAAGCCCCAAATCATGATACTAACCCACCAGGAACATCAAAACACTTATCCGGATTCGTTTATACAAAATGTTTACTGTAGTCAACTCAAATTATTTTTAAGGCTAAATTTCACATTTCTTCATTTTTTCACGTAAACATTTTTCGAAAAATGACACAGACTGACGCAAATTGAGAAATTTTAAACAGATCTATTAGAGGTCTCGAAAAATAGAAATTAAGGCTAAAAATGACCTATCGGGTTGTCACAAAATTTGTGAAACTTTGTTAAGTTTTTGAAAAAAAAATTGAGTTTTGAGAGTCGATTTGGAACTATTCCATATATGAACTCATGGGGTCTTGGGTAGACGAAATTCGAGTTTTGACCAGCAAGCCCCGGGTTGACTTTTGTTGACTTTTTGGAAAAAGTGTAAAGATCATGGCTTTTTCTATTGTAATTGTTTTATCTTGCATTGTTTGATGATATTAAGTCTATATTGGTTAGATTTGAGCCATGTGGAGGCAAAGTTTAGGGGTAAAGCTATTTTCAAGTGCTGAATTGGCCAAGTTGAGGTAAGTAACTTGCCTAACTTTGTGTGGAGGAAACTACCCCTTAGGACTGCTATTGATTGATTCATTTGTGGTATGTGAAATTCGTGTACACAAGGTGACGAGTGGGTACACGGGTTGAATATGGTATTTGACCAGTTTAGGCTAATTAGACTATTTTCATGCTTTAATTAAAATGCCACATCATGTTCTAAATTCTCATAGTCAATCTATCCTTATTTGTGTTAGTCTATCCTTACATGCCTTAATTGATTTGTTTAACAATTGTTCTACATCCTACTTGATAAATTGTTCTCATGCTTTAGTTGAACTTGTTGCCCCTTTATTTCATGCATGTCATCTCCTTCATTTTTTATTATCATTACTTGAACTAATTGTACGTGTTATCTTTTTCATTGTTAATTTCATTATTTGAAGTCATTTTTACAAGTTATCTCTTTCGTTGCTATTATTCTCATTTAAAGTCATGTTATTTCTTCCATTGCGAGTTATTTGTATTTAGTTTGTAGTTACACATTATACTTCTCATTTTTGAGTTATCGGTGTTGAAGTTGTGGAAGTTGTATCACTTTTAGGTGAAGTTGATACTTGTTGAGATATATTTCTTGTTGAGAATTATACATTCATTGTTATTGTTGATATTCTTGTATACATTGTGAAGGAGTCATGGGCTATTGTCACGGAAACATTGATAATGTTGATTGTTGACAAGTTGTGATATATGGGCACTTGTGGTGCAAGTTGTTATTGCGATGTGATATTGACACACATGCGGCGATATACGGCTTGGGGTTAATGTGCATGCAATGATATAAGGTGGGACTTATGTGCATGTTGCTTGTAGGGGAAATATGTGAATCCACGCGGCGTCATAAGGTGGGCTAAAGTGTGTGTAGCTATTTCGGAAAAACAGTTTTCAAAACCTATTTCACATGTAAGGCTCACACAGCGGTATATGGAAAGATTGTGATTGAGATTGTGCATTGTGAATACGAGGAGATACCTCGGTTGTGATTATACACACACACACACACACACACACACACACAGATATATATATATATATATATATACACACACACACACATACATACATACACGAGACGGTACCTCGGTGGTGATTCTTATTGTACACAAGGCGGTACCTCGTTATGATTCTTGCTGTTTTGTTCTTCTTTTTTTTCTTTTGTCAGTTATTTTTTGTATATGATCATTGTGGTTCTCTTTAATTGTTTTATTTATTTATTTATGTGTTTACAATTCCGGCATTAGTTCATGCTATTAACTATTTCATATCAGTTATTTCTCTACTTTCCATTATTTATCCTTATTAAGTTTTCATACTGTTTATTTCTATCCTATTTATAATGACTCGGCCGGTCATTTTGAGTGTTTTAGCCTCGTTCCCCCATTTACTGCTTATGTTACACTCAATTGTCATTATGTGACTTGCTAAGGTGGTTGGTTCGATTCCGGGGATGTTTCGGAATGAGTTGAGACACTTAGTCTCAAGGTTAGAAGCTTAATTTGAAAAGGTCGACCGGATGTTGACTTATGTGTAAATATCTCCGGAATAGACTTTTGATGGTTCTGATAGCTCCATTGGGTGATTTTAGACTTAGGAGTGTGTCTGAATAGTGGTTTGGAGGTCTGTAGTTGATTTAAGCTTGCAATGGTGAAAGATGGAAAATTAAAAGTTTTGGAAATTGAGAAGTTTGATCGAGAGTTAACTTTGTGGTTTCCGAACTCGAAATTTAGTTTTGGGAGTTGGAGTAGGTCTGTTGTGTCATTTTATGACTTGTGCGCAAAATTTGTGGTCAATCAGACTTGATTTGATAGGTTTCGGTATCGATTGTAGAAGTTGGAATTTCTTAGATTTTGTTAGTCTTGAATTAATGTGCGATTCATGTTTTTTATGTGATTTGAGGCCTCGGCTAAGTTTGTATCGTGTTTTAGGACTTGTTGGAACGTTTTGTTGAGGTCCTGGGGGCCTCGGGTGGAGTTCGGATGGTTAGCGGATCGAAGTTTGGAATTGAAGGATTGCTGAAGTGCACCAGGTCTGGTGCGATGTGGAGTTTTGGTCGTAGGTGCGTAGCCGTAGAAGTGAAGGATTGGTCGCTGATGCGGTTTGGGCGAAGCTGGGCCGGGGTCGCAGGTGCGAGGGTTTATCTTCATCTGTGGGGGCGTAGATGCAAACAGAGGTCGCATGTGCAAGGTTTGGAAGAGGAGCCTGGGGGCACAGGTGAAGAATTTTATCCGCACATGCGGATGTGCATCTCGCAGATGCAGAAGTGGACTCGATTCCTTAGATCGTATAAGCAGTGGGAAATTTGCAAAAGTGGAACCGCAGGTGCGGTAAGTTGAGCGCAGGTGCGAAAGCACTGGGCAGAATATTTAATTCGAGGGTTTCGTGATTTTTCTCATTTTGGACTTTTCAAACTCGGACTAAGGCGATTTCTTACTGGGATTTCTAGGGGTTTTTTGAGGTAAGTCACTTGTGATCATTTTTATTCAATAATATTGTTTCCATATTGAATTTCCAATCTAGTTTGTGTGTTTTTGAGGTGGAATTTTGGGATTTTGAGACTATGGATTTGGAGAGTTATATTTGGGGATTTGAGTGATGATTTTGTCTCGGAATTTGGTAAATTTGGTATGGTTGGACTCGTGGTTGAATGCGCTTCCGGATTTTACAAATTTTATCGGATTCCGAGATATGGGCCCGGGGGTCGACTTTTGAGTTGACTTTGGAGTAGAGATTTCCATGGTTTGAGGTAAGTAACACTTCTAAACTTGGTCCTGAGGGTATGAGACCCTGATTTACGTGATATGTGATTGGTGTTGAGGTGACGCACATGCTAGGTGACGGGAATGTGGGAGTGCACCGTAGGAAGTGTGACTTGGTCTATTCCATGCAACTGTATAGTTGAATAATCTTGTCATTATCCGTATATTTCTCCATGTGTTAGAGAAATTGAGTTGCAAGTCATGTTAAAAATCATGTTTAGGCTACATGTTGGTACTATTGGGACCCACAGAGGTCATGTTGCATGATGAGTTCGTTGCTTAAATTGAAATTTTGTACTCAATCACAGCTAGTATTTGCATATCATATCTTAGTCTTTGTTGTCATTTATTGATACATCATATCGTCATTGTTTGGGCTTATTATCATGATTTTTGTGAGCCCGAGAGATTGATGACTGAGTGAGGCCGAGGGCCTAATTGTGAGGATATTTATGGGTTCGAGCTGCACGTCACGGCATGTTTTATTGATTCATGCCATGATTGGCTTATTATAGCGCTTGGGATGGATTTTCCCCTCCGGAGGCTGGACACCCAGAGTGAGCAGGTACCTACTGAGTGTGAGTGCGAGTACCAAGCGATTGGGTGGATTGAGTGACTGTGAGGAATAAGTGACTCTGAGGATGGAGTGAATAGGAGGACTGAGTGATTGATACTCTGACAGTATGCATATGATTTCATCACTACTGTGTACTTCAGTTGGCATACATAACTTACATGTAGATATCAAGATGTACCATATCTTGTTTCAATTGAACTTGACATATCAAACATGTTTGAGCTTTAACTGTTAAACTTGGAAGCATGCCTATATTTCTATAATGTAATTCTGTAATTGAATTGTACCTCTTAAGCCCATCACTACTTTCAGCCCAATAGTTAGATTTGTTACTTACTGAGTTGGTTGTACTCACGCTACATCCTGCACTTCCTATGCAGATATAGGTGTTTTCGAACATGGTAGTTGCTGATTCTCAGAGTTTTTGGTCATTCGGAGATTATCGAGGTAGTTTCCCTGTCGTTTGCAAACCTTGACTCTCCTCCCCTATCCCTCAATTTTACTTGTTCAGCTTTTGCTTTCTTAGGTAGTGTATCAGACTTTGTATTTGTATAGATGCTCATGTACTTAGTGATACCCTGGTTTTGGGAAACTCCGGTATCGAGTTGTAACGATTTTATCCATTTTTTGAGATCTTTACTTAGTTAAACTTGTTTTAGTATATTTTAAATTTGAAAGTGTTGGTATGTATGAGTTGTCAGCTTGCCTAGTATCATGATAGGCTCTATCACGACAGCTTGAGTTTTGGGTCGTGAAAAGTTGGTATCAGAGCGTAGGTTACATAGGTCTTACGAGTCATGAGAAGGTTTAGTAGAGTCTTGCGGATCGGTGCGGAAACATCTCTACTTATCTTAGAGAGTCTGCCAAACGCTTAGGAAACCTTCACTTTCTTGCATTATTATCCTGCGAATTGTTGATCCTGGGAACTAAAGTTCTATTATTCTATTCTTTCGCAGATGGTGAGGACACGTGCTACCAGATCGGATGGACAACCACCAGTACCACCAGTTAGGACCACGAGAGGCCAAGGTCGCGGTAGGGGTCGCGGTATGGGTCGAGGTGCAGCTAGAGCATCACCTGAAGATCTACCAGTTGCTCCAGCTCAGGAGTAGGTTCTAGATGTGGTTGAGCCAGTGGGGTCAGCTCAAGCACCAGTTGTGCCTATTGTGATTCCAGGCCTTTAGGAGGCTTTGGCTCAAATATTGACTGTGTGCACTAGCCTTGCTCATACGCTTTCTATTCAGACGGCGCCATCCACTTCTTAGGCCTGGGGAGGTACTAAGACTCCCACCGCCTGCACTCCAGAGAAGGTGATGCAGGGACTTCAGATACCAGGGGTACTACCAGCCCAGCCGATTGTAGTTGCTTAGACCCAGATGGGTCCCATTATGATTGTTGACAGGCATAAGAGGCTGGAGAGATTTGGAAGGCTCAGGCCTCCATCATTTAGTTGGGCTGAGTCAGAGGATGCTCAGCACTTCTTGGATAGGTGCCAGTGGATTCTTCGCACGACGAGTATTCTGGAGACGAATGGAGTCTCCTTTACTACTTTTCAGCTATCAGGGGCTGCCTTCAGATGGTGGGACGCCTATGAGAGGAGCACACTAGTCGATGTTGCAGCACTTTCATGGAATGAGTTCTCTGTTATCTTCTTGGATAAGTTTTTGCCACAAAACCATAGGGAGTATCTGCGTAGACAGTTTGAGAAGCTACATCAAGAGGGCATGTTTGTACCCCAGTATGAGATGAGAATTTTAGAGTTGGCTCATCACGCGGTTTGGTTGGTTCCCACTATGATGGAGAGGATTAAGAGGTTCATTGATGGCCTCCACTATTAGTTGCGCTTTGTTATGTCTCGGAGGAGTGTATCAGGTGGTAGGTTCGACGAGGAATTTCTCAACGGCTAGAGATGGTCCATAGTTAGGAGCATGATGATAGGGAGGCCAAGAAGCCTCGTGGTTCGGGTGGTTTCAATTGTGTTCCTTCTGGGAGAAGGCCTACCACAGCAGGGGCCGTCCTTATAGGTCTGCTCAGATAGCTCGTCCAATTTATCGGGGTGCATCAGCTAGCCATGGTTCGTGTAGTGCTCGTCAGGGTCAGTCATCTCTTAGTGCTCTCCTAGCTCAGAGTTCATCTCATGCTCCATCGATTCAGGGTTCATCTGTGTCAGGTCCCTCTAGCAGTTACTCTGGTACTCGGGGCCCGATTTAGCTCCCACCACCTCCAGTGGGGAGTTTCTTCTAGTTTGAGGAGTTTGGGAATATGTGGAGACAGAGTCCTTGTCACCAAGGAGGTCCAGTTCAGTAGAGGGTCAAGCTATGACTTCTGCACCAGTTACTTCACCACCTGCCCAGCCAGCTCGGGGTGGGGCCCAGGCAGCTAGAGGCCTCCCTAGAGGCAGAGGCCGATTATGTGGTAGTCAGGCCTGATTCTATGTTATTGCTTCCAGATCAGATGTTGTTGTTTCATATGTAGTGATCACAGGTATTGTCTCAGTGTGCCACAGATATGCTTCCATATTATTTGACCCACGTTCTACTTATTCCTATATACCATCCTATTTTACTCGTTATTTGGATATTCCCCGTGAGTCCTTAGTTTCACCTGTTCATGTACCTATGCTGGTAGGCGATACTATTATTGTGGACCATGTATATTGATCGTGTGTAGTGACTATTTGGGTATTGGAGACTAGTGTTGATCTCTTATTGCTTAGTATGGTCGATTTCGACGTGATTTTGGGTATGGATTGGTTGTCTCCATGTCATGCTATTCTGGATTGTCACGCTAAGACCATGACATTGGCGATGCCGGGGTTTCCAAGGATCGAGTGGAGAGGCTCTCTAGATTATGTTCCCAGCAGGGTGATTTTTATTTAAAGGCCCAACAGATAGTTGGGAAAGGGTGTCTATCATATTTGGCCTTTGTGATGGATGTTGATGCTGATGCTATTGATTCTGTTCCGGTGGTGCGAGACTTTCCAGATGTCTTTCCTGTAGACCTGTTGGGCATGCCACCCGACAGGTATATTGATTTTAGTATTGATTTGGTGCTAGGCACACAACCCATTTTTATTCCTCTGTATCGTCTGGCACCAGCTGAGTTGAAAGAATTAAAAGAGCGGTTTCAGGATTTCTTGATTAAGGGTTTATTAGGTCTAGTGTGTCGCCGTGGGGTACACAAATTCTGTTTATGAAGAAGAAGGATGATACTATGTGGATGTGCATCGACAATAGGTAGTTGAACAAAGTTACAATCAAGAACAAGTATCATGTTCTGCGCATTGATGATCTATTTGACTAGTTTCAGGGAGCGAGGGTGTTCTCTAAGATTGATTTAAGGTTTGGGTATCACCAGTTGAAGATTCGGGACTCAGATATTCTAAACACAGCATACAAAACCCCTTATGGTAACTATGAGTTCCTTGTGATGTCTTTTGGGCTGAACAACACCCCAGCAGCATTCATGTATCTGATGAACAGTGTATTTCAGCCACATCTCAACTCGTTTGTCATAGTATTCATTGATGATATCTTGGTGTACTCACATAGCTAGGAGGAGCATGCCCATCCTTTGAGGATTGTATTACAGCAGCTGAGGGAGGAGAAGCTTTATGCCATGTTCTCCAAGTGTGAGTTTTGGCTTAGTTCGGTGGCGTTCTTGGGCCACGTGGTGTCCAGTGATGAGATTAAAATGGATCCAAAGAAGATAGAGGCGGTTCAAAGTTGGCCCAAATCGTTCTCGGCTATTGAGATTCGGAGTTTCCCCATCTTAGCCGATTATTATCGTTGCTTCATGGAGGGTTTCTCGTCTATTGCAGTGCCTTTGACCAAATTGACCTAGAAGGGTGCTCCTTTCAGGTGGTCGGATGAGTGTGAGGAGAGCTTTTAGAATCTCAAGACTGCCTTGACCATAGCTCTAGTTCTAGTTTTTCCTTCAGCATCATGCTCTTATACAATGTATTGTGATGCTTCTCGGATCGGTATTGGGTGTGTCTTGATGTAGGAGGGTAGAGTAATTGCTTATGCTTCGCTTCAGTTGAAGCCTCATGAGAAGAACTACCATGTTCATGATTTGAAGTTGGCAACCATCATTCATGAATTAAATATTTGAAGGCATTATCTCTATGGTGTGTCTTGTGAGGTGTTTACGGATCATCGGAGTCTCCAGCACTTGTTCAAACAAACAGATCTAAATTTGAGACAATGGATATGGTTGGAACTGCTAAAGGACTATGATATCACCATTCTGTATCACCCCGGGAAGGCCAATGTGGTGGCTGATGCCTTGAGTAGAAAGGCGGTGAGTATGGGTAGTGTTAAATTTATTCCTTTTGGTGAGAGACCACTTGTAGTTGATGTTCATGCATTTGTCAACCAATTCGTGAGATTAGATGTTTTGGATCCCAACCGGGTTCTATCTTGTGTGATTTCTCGGTCTTCCTTATATGATCGCATCAGAGAGCGCCAGTATGATGACCCATATTTGCTTATCCTTAAGGACATGGTTCAGCACGGTGATGCCAAGGATGTTACTATTGGGGATGATGGGGTGTTGAGGATGCAGGGAGATATTTGTGTGCCTAATGTTGATGGGCTATGTGAGTTGATTCTTGAGGAAGCCCACAGATAGCGGTATTCCATTCATCCGGGTGCCGTGAAGATGTATCAGGACTTGAGGCAGCACTATTGGTGGAGGAGGATGAAGAAGGATATAGTGGGGTTTGTAGCTTGGTGCTTAAATTGTCAGTAGGTAAAGTATGAGCATTAGAGACTAGGCGGATTACTTCATAGGCTTGAGATTCCGGAGTAGAAATAGGATCGTATCACCATGGATTATATAGTTGGGCTCCTACGTACTTCGAGGAAGTTTGATGCTATTTGGGTGATTATAGATCGGCTGACCAAGTCCACGCATTTCATTCCATATGGGACCACATATTCCTCGGAGCGATTGACTGAGACTTACATCTGCGGCATTGTTCGCCTTCACGGTGTGCCGGTGTCCATCATTTCAAATCGGGGCACGCAGTTTTGGAGAGCAGTGCAGCGAGAGTTGGGAATACAAGTTGAGTCGAGTACATAATTCCACCTTCAAACAGATAGACAGTCACTATTTAGATATTTGAGGATATGCTACGCGCTTGTGTCATAGATTTCGAGGGTTCATGGGATCACTTTTTGCCACTCGCAGAGTTTTCCTACAACAACAGCTACTAATCGAGCATTCAGATGGCTCCATATGAGTCTTTGTATGGTAGACGATGTCGTTCTCCGGTAGGGTGGTTTGAGCCGGGCGAGGCTAGGCTGTTAGGTACTGACTTGGTTCAGGATGCTTTGGACAAGGTTAAATTGATTCACGATCGGTTTCGCACGGTGCAGTATGGGCAGAAGAGTTATGTTGATCAGAAGTTTGTGATGTTGCTTACATGGTTGGGGAGAAGGTACAATTGATACCCAATTTTTTCCTATATTATTTTCAAAATGCATATATATATATATATATATATATATATATATATATCTCCAAAACAATGCATGAGCATTAATTAATATTTTTCCATAATTTCTGCATTTTTAAGAAATTTTTTAATTAATTTATCCCAGTATTTTGTTATATAAATAATTACTAATTGCATCACAAATGATTTTATAACAATTTTATCACTCAATTTCACTATTTATATTTATACTAAGCCTAATTATTCCATAAATAGCAACATTTACATTTTTTGGGTTATAATTGTAATAATTTTGCAATAATAGCTCATGCATGCATTATTACATTATCTCACTAGAAAATAGCTTTTTATATTTTTATAATATTAAGTAATTATTTTAAATCATTTTATGCATGAAAATAGTTTTTATAATCTGTAATTACTTCTACAAATTATTTTTACTAATTAATTGGGTATTTAACAAATAGCTCTTTAATCCCTTTTAATTCTCGGACCTAACCCATTACACCATCCCAAACATTAAAAGAAATACCATCCCAAAACCCCCAAGCCCAATTATGTGCCTACCCGACCCAAAGACCTCGCCTAATCGTGGTCGTTGATCTCTAAGATCAACGGTCCACGTTATTTCTTACCTTTTTTAATCCTAAGACTAAACCTATTCCCCTTGTCTTCCGCCATCACTGCTTTCACTAATCTCCATTCTCTCTCAAACACCCCCTGAAACCTAGCCACAGTCACCTGCAAAACACCCCGTCTATGGGGTTTCTATGTATTTTCGGGCTTTTGTCGGCCTGTTACTGCTATTTTTTGAAAACCCTGGTCTTATAACTGCTTGGATCTGTTCAGATCCTTGTAGATCTAGACCAGTGAATCCTGCATACTTTCACCTTTTATTTTTTTCTTCCTTCAACTGGTATGTTCCTATTCCTAATGTCGTTTATTATACTATGAAGCCTGAACCTATGTGTCTCTCATCTGTTGCTTTACTTATATTGAATCCATGCCTCTTCTATGTTTCACTTAGCATGTCTACTTCTGTGTTTAACTCTGTATCTTTCATGTTTATTGCTTTAATCAGCATGTCTATTTCTGTGTTTAAGCTTCAATCATTTCCTATTTATTTCTTTAATCATCATGTCTATTTTTGTGTTTAAGCTTCAATCCTTTCATGTTTATTGCCTTAAACCAGCATGCTTACTTAGGCATTTAGACTCTTATCCTTCCTGTCCATTGATCTCAACTGGTATAACCACTTTTGTGCAATTAAATCCCTATCCTCTCTATGAACTGTTAGCATGACCACCCCTCCATTTAAGTTCTATGTTCTTCTTGTCTACTGCTTTAAGTCAGTATGATTACTTCTGCTATGTTCTCTGGCTCTTTAAACTTATGTGCTTATTTTCTATTGCTTCTAGTTAGCATCACTAGATCCTATTGAGTGCTATGGAAGTTGGTTGTCATAATATGTCAATTTGCTTGGTGTTGATCGGCATGCTTTTGTTTCTGATTGGTTTCATGTGTCCTTGGTTAAGGATTTCTATGTTCCTAACCCCTGCTACCCCTTATTTGTGTAGTTGTTTGATCTCAGCATGCTATCTGCCCACCTAGTGTCAACTAATGAACTAAGCTAAATCTGGGCAATATGAATCTTTGCTTTAAATTTTTTTGACTATGTCTGCTATTTTCTTGCGGAAGCCTTTGTTTTCAGAATGCTTCTAATTGTCTTCACTTCCAAATTGTTTTCTTCAAACTATTTCTACTCTCCAAACACTACTTTTTCACTCCTACTCTTAGAATTATCTAGGGTCCGGCCTCTCTAGTGTGAACACCTCCTAGGAGTCCATGAGACTCCTCCGAACTCTGACACACTAGGGCTGGCTCTTCCACACTACACAAAAACTGTTTTCTTTAAAGGATCCTTGGTGTGAGCATTGCCCGGGGTCCCTGAGGCCCTTGGAAACTTTGACGCACCAGGATACTCTCTTGGACACTATGAGATATTGGTACCTTGGATTTGGTTGAAGGCATGGTCCTCCAGGTTTACTTTTGGGCCTATCCAGGCTCCCTATAGTATAATATTATCTATTCTGTGATTCATTTACCAAATGGTCTATAATAATAATTCTTGTAAACAGATTTTGGGGATATTAGCAAAATGGGAGGGACTTTTATATATGTTTTGTTGGGAAATCGGGTAGAAATCATGCTCCTAGGATTGTTATGATTATATATGCATTAGAAACCATGATTTTAAGATTGTTTTGTGCATTAGAAAACATGTTTATAGGTGCATCATATCATTTGTCCTAAACTTCTGCTTTCTAAAGTTATGCATACTCATGTCTGCTTAGAAATTCTGTCACTAGGTTGTTATTAATTCTGCCTAAAATCATGGTCATTCTCTTATGTGCATTAGAAACCATGCTTTAGGACTTTTATTGCACTCGCATAAATACCATGCCTATATCGCATAAAATCAGTAGCAACCATGTTTATAAAGGTAAGTTTAAAAGCAGTCCCAACACTTAGATAACATGTTTACAGAGATAAATGTATAAAATCAGTTATGTTATCTTCAACACCTAGACAGCATGCCTATAGGACATAATGAACTCAAACTGCATGTTTAAAACCGCTTGTTAGTATTAAGATTCTGATTAACAATTAGATATCATGCTTATAGGACATCTCGGATCCACGGCTAGGCAAGCTTGTAGGATAATTGAAATCTTGAAAATTGTAAAACTATGTTGTGCTTAACTATTTGTGAACTGCTCAGATTCAGCAAGTCCTAAAATCAGTAGGCAAACTGATTAGGTCCCACTGCCTCGCTTTAACACAATGCTGCATATATTTAGTTTGTTATGCTCACCTAGATATCTTGCTTTAGGACTCTTAAAGTATCTGAAATACTGTTGTTTGAGACGTGTAATTGACTGCTTGTTTGTGGAGGTAAATGGGAGCCCCCTTAATTGTTCCTTTAATTGACAGTTCTACTTGTTTTAATTGTCGCTTAGATTTTCTCCTTTTAAGCACTTTTGGAGAGTCTAGAACGTCCTTAATTAGAGGTCCTAAACACCTCCAGGGCCATAAGAAAGGGACGGCTAACGCACGCATAGAGTATGTTTAATTAGAATCGCTTATATAACCACCAAGGGGAGGGTAATTGGATAGTAAAGGATATGATGAACTATGCGTTAATGCCACGTGTAACCCCTCTAATTGAGGAAGGTTTACCGGGTCACAGAAATGATCCTATAGGCTAATAAACCTAGGACTCTTTATTCCTGTTTTTGTAATCCATATGTGTGCTTAAACTGATTTACTTGCTTAATGACTAATTCACAAATTAAGTTTGACCGGGACCCACCATTGTGGACCTCGAGGGGTACCTAACACCTTCCCCTCAAGGTAATTTCAAGCATTTATCTAATCTATGGTAATGTAAACTGGTTCATGAATTACTTGCATTAGGTTCCTTAACGCACCTTAAATCCATTAGGTGGCGACTCTTCAATTTCCATACCCCATTCCCAAAAAGGAAAGGAGTTGTCCCAGAAAATGTCGAAACCCGATTTCGCGAGAAAAAGGGGGGCGCGACAGCATGGCGACTTTGCTGTGGATTTTAGGCTTTTACCATAACAAACTTGCTTTTTGTAAATTAGTCTTAAGCATGCTTCTTTTTCTTGTTTAATATGTGCGCAACCTTTCCTTTTCCCCTTATGTGAACTTAATTGCCCATTTTGAGCATTTATGATTTCCTTTATTGCAGAAACTGACGTATTTCTTTGTTTTCCATTTCTTAAACGTCTTTTAATTATTAAATATCGCATTTATTATTTTCCTATCGTGCAAATACGTGACAACAAGCTATTTACTGCTGATAAATCATGCTCAACATCATATTCCACTCATGCATAATCAATCCTATAGCAACTCTTGATGAGTGGTTGCGCTCTTCCTATATATATTACCCTTTAAAATAAAAAAGGATTATTTGCGGTAAAACTAGTCGATAAGCGGTGCAATCGACGGTTTCGTGCCTTTCCCCCTCAAGTTGTCCGCTTGAGGGTACCAGTCTAGACCCCCATAGCAACCTTACTCTGATTATAACTGTACATGCATCATGGTCAAACCTAGCCGGTTTAATATGTTGTCCACATAATAACCCTTTAAGACAAACCTCATCCAAAGTCCACCGGGGTTTCCATAATCCCAACGGACGCAACCACATTTTGTGCATTAATTTTGGAGAAATAAATGCCAATATGCTAATCATGGATATATAAATAGTCGAATCTGGAGGGGTAAAGGGTCTAACCTTATTTATTTTGCAGAAAATGAGGCACGAGATCCCCAGGTTCGGCATGGTCCATAGTATACCACCACTGCTACTAGATTGGTAGGAAGATCTTTCCTCAAGTGACAAAAAACATGTAAAGAAGGTCCTAGGAAATTTTCCTTCTCTGTTAAATATCCAACCAAATAACATGTTGATAGAAGCTGCAACCATGTTCTGGGATCGTGAAAGATCAGTGTTTCGCTTCGGGGATATAGAAATGACCCCGCTCCTATAAGAAAATCGGGGGATTTGCTGGGATACCTTGGGACAGCCCTGGGCTATTGGTACCGGAAAATCGCACTGGAAGGGGGTTTCTAAAAATGATGGGTCTGAAAAAGAACGCCGATTTGGAATTCTTAAAGAAATCTTATATAACATTTGACTACTTGTATGAGAGATACGGTCATAGCAAGTCCTATCGTATTTTCCATGATGATTTTTCCATCACTTCCTTGGGTCATATTCACCGTAGAGTTTTCGTGTTCATTGTTTGCTTCTTGGGTATGATAGTGTTCCCAACGAAAAGGAAAATAATTCACACTAGAATGGTTATGGTCACCAAGACTCTAATGGAGGGACAGACATACAACATAGTCCTTATGATTATAGTTGATATCTACCGAGCCTTGGACCACTGCCAGAAAGGGTCTAAACATTTCGAAGGCTGGAATTTGTTATTGCAGTTGTAGTTAATGGAGCATCTCCAAAAGGGTCAATATCGCCAGGAGTTTCCACGAAGGACGTGGAATGACCATATTGCCTTCCATCACCCTAAATGGACGACTTATATTCTGGACAGGTTTGCTCAACCAGAGAGTGTTAAGGAATGGGTGGAGTTCTTTGACAATTTGACTGAGGATCAGGTTCAGTGGATGTTTGAATGGTTCCCTACTGACGAGTTCATCATCAGTGTCAAGGGACGCTCCTCACTTAATGTTGATCGGGTTAAGAGGAATATATCCTTATGTTCCCATCAGGGTTATGAGGAAGGCATGCAGGAAGCAGATCATACCGCGGGTCGCAAAGATAAGTCATTTCCAGGCAGATTTTCAAAATGACGACATCCCTTACAAGTGTCAAGCTCAGCATATGTGGCACTCAAAGATTATTGTGGAGAAGGACACCATCAAGCCAGACAGGTATCATGCGGGACATGCACCCTTTTACCCGGCATGGTTGGAGGACAACTTAGCTGGGAAAGTTGAGTCAGGAATTGGTCGGGGAAACAGGGTCATAGACGAAGATGCATAAACCCAAGTAAAATACAACAAGTTGCACAAGAGGATTCATGACTCCGAGGCTGAACATCAGGATATACACGAGACAAACGAGAGATTAATCAAGGAATGGAGGGAAATGGCTATCACCTCTAATGAAAGGGTAGAATATCTAGAGCAGGGCTTGATGGAGCTGGGAGAAAAGACAAGAAAAAGAATCACCGACTGCCGGAATGCTGAAGGAGGCAAGGGAGGACATCTAGTAAGAGTATACCTATTGTTGGGCATGCACGAACTGGGGGACCTGATTGATGGAGTCAGAAAGGTCAAGCCTGGGGAAGGTCCTTCTGGGACCAAGTAGATTAGGTTTATTTGCTTCTCCAAATGTAAAAGGAGAGGTGACAGTAGTGACTTATCTTTTATTATCCTAGTGTCGTTTTGGGATTCGTCTGTTTTATATATTAATGAAATGAGGCATTTATTGGCATCAAAGTTCTCCAAAAAAACTTGTCTCTAGGCCTACCTCGGGCACAACGACGCTCCCAAAATAGGACGCAAATTTACATTCCGCAATATGTGTTTAAATATTGCAAATATTCTTTTCATAACTCTTACTGATTTGGCTACATTTTGTTTTTCTTTCTTTTGATTAGTCCATTCCCCAAAGGTTGGTTCATGCATACTGGCATCATCATCTTATCATACCAGATCCAGAGGCCCTACCATCCAAGTTGTGGATAGAGGAGCATTCCTCAAGAACGGATTGTTAGACCATCAAGCGCTCAACGAATCCCTGAGTATCAAGGCTGAATGGCGTTGTTTATTTTTCTAAAAAAAGGATTTCCACTTTTGCATTTTTCTTTTGTCTTAAATAATATTTTTCAAGATTCCAAAAACGTTATTTGAGTTATTGAAAATCATTTGGTTTGACATTTTTAAATGGCTTGATGTTTTATTATCACTATTTTTCTTTCATATCTTTATCCCCACAACATTGTTATTTCTTATCTTGATGAACCGACGACTGTGACATGTAATGAGACAATGTCGCCAATCTCAATAGTGATCTGATGAAATCCATGTGTGAGACTTTCAAAATCAAGCACAAGAATTCCATAGAATATGTGCCCCAAATGAATGGAGTCGTAGAAGTCGCCAACAAAAATATCAAGAAGATACAGAGGACAATAGTATAGAGTAACAAACAGTGGCGCGAAAAACCACCATTCGCCTTACTGGGATACCGTACCACAGTCTGCACATCAACCAGGGCAACACCCTATTTGCTGGTTTATGGTACTGAAGTTGTTATTCCCACCAAAGTAGAGATTCCATCCTTGAGGATCACACAAGAAGCTGAGCTCACCGACGCAGAATGGATAATGAGCTGTTATGAGTAGCTAGCCCTCATAGACGAAAAAAGGATGAATGCGGTATGTCAGGGACAACTTTATCATAACAGGATGTCTAGATCCTTCAACAAAAGAGTCAAGCCGAGACAGTTCATGCTAGGGCAGCTGGTGTTGAAGAAGATATTTCTGCATCAGGATGAAGCCAAAGGGAAATTTTCTCCCAACTGGCAATGTACTTACATGGTTCATAGAGTATTGACAGGAGGACCCTCATACTTGCAGAAATGGACGGAGAAGTCTGGCCAAAACCAATCAACTCAGATGCAGTCAGGAGATATTATGTGTAACTATTTATGTTTTCCGCATATGATGTACTTGAACGATGCTCGACCTGAGTCCCATTTAAGAGGGGATACATAGGCAGCCATGTGGGTTCGATCATAATTCAATAAAATTTCTATTTCCCCGCAATCAGAAACTGGGGCAGAATTTTGAGGAGGACCCTCAAAATTCCGAAGTAAGTTCAGCCGATCACAGCATATACAGCAGTCCAAAAAGTTTGTCCATCTAACTGGGGCAGAATTTTCAGGAGGACCCTCAAAATTCTACGGCACGAGAAGTCGCAATGTCTCGGATCGTGTCACAGTCACTGGTTCATCTAACCAATTTTCTGAAAACATACTTTTTACTATGACTTTGAAAACTACACATGTTTGCTTTTGAAATAACTCTGTTTAGCAAACTCTACCCCCAATGATTTGAACAGGATCTTCAGACCGAGCAAAGCAATTCAAGTAAGCTGACGGAGGCACGAACTGACCTCCCCCTTACAGAACTCACGATTTTTCTTTGAATGCAGGAACAAGGAATATGCACGCCTCGAAATCACAACCTTCATAACAACAACGATATCGAATCTACTTCTAGCTAAGAAATACTCTGATATCTCCTACTATTTGTTCTATTTGCATAAGGCTAAGCACTACCTTCAAATCTTGCAATAGGCTAAGCCTTGCCTCCATATTTGCATAAGGCTAAGCACTACCTTCAATTCTACATAAGGCTAAGCACTGCCTTCAAATCTTGCATGAGGCTAAGACCTGCCTCCATATTTGCATAAGGCTAAGCATTGCCTTCAATTCTGCATAAGGCTAAGCAGTTTCTTCAAATCTTGCATGAGGCTAAGCCATGTCTCCATATTTTCATAAGGCTAAGCACTGCCTTCAATTCTGCATAAGGCTAAGCACTGCCTTCAAATCTTGCATGAGGCTAAGCCCTGCCTCCATATTTTCATAAGGCTAAGCACTGCCTTCAATTCTGCATAAGGCTAAGCACTGCCTTCAAATCTTGCATGAGGCTAAGCCCTGCCTCCATATTTTCATAAGGCTAAGCACTGCCTTCAATTCTGCATAAGGCTAAGCACTGCCTTCAAATCTTGCATGAGGCTAAGCACTGCCTCCATATTTGCATAAGGCTAAGCACTGCCTTCAATTCTGCATAAGGCTAAGCACTGCCTTCAAATCTTGCATGAGGCTAAGCACTGCCTCCATATTTGCATAAGGCTAAGCATTGCCTTCAATTCTGCATAAGTCTAAGCATTACCTTCAAATCTTGCATGAGGCTAAGCCCTGCCTCCATATTTGCATAAGGCTAGGCACTGCCCTCAATTCTGCATAAGGCTAAGCACTGCCTTCAAATCTTGCACGAGGCTAAGCCTTGCCTCCATATTTGCATAAGGTTAAGCACTACCTTTAATTCTGCATAAGGCTATGCAATTGCTTCAAATCTTGCATGAGGCTAAGCCTGCCTCCATATTTGCATAAGGCTAAGCACTGCCTTCAATTCTGCATAAGGCTAAGCACTGCCTTCAAATCTTGCATGAGGCTAAGCCCTGCCTCCATATTTGCATAAGGCTAAGCATTGCCTTCAATTCTTCGTAAGGCTAAGCATTACCTTCAAATCTTGCATGAGGCTAAGACTGCCTCCATATTTGCATAAGGCTAAGCACTGCCCTCAATTCTGCATAAAGCTAAGCACTGCCTTCAAATCTTGCATGAGGCTAAGCCTTGCCTCCATATTTGCATAAGTCTAAGCATTGCCTTCAATTCTGCATAAGGCTATGCACTTGCTTCAAATCTTGCATGAGGCTAATCCTGCCTCCATATTTGCATAAGGCGAAGCACTTCCTTCAATTCTGCATAAGGCTAAGCACTGCCTTCAATTCTTGAATGAGGCTAAGCCCTGCCTCCATATTTGCATAAGGCTAAGCACTGCCTTCAATTCTGCATGAGGCTAAGCACTTTCTTCAAATCTTGCATGAGGCTAAGCCCTACCTCTTTGGCATTACCTATTCTCTTCTTTCGGGCTAAGCTCTTCCCTCAAATTCCTACAAGACTAAGTCATGTCTTGTCGCTTCTAGAATCATGTCTTTGCATATCATGGGCTGAAATATCACTAATTTGTTCGAAGGCGTCGTAGTCTGAAGGCAATATCCTCATAGCCAGAAGACTTCATGTCATGGCCTGATGATCTCTCAAATTTGCATATCATTATTCAAAGGCGTAATGGTTCGGAGGCACCATTTTTCATGGCCCAAGAACATCATCTCATGGCCTGCGATTCCCTCACTAAACAATTCATGGCCCAGGACATCATGGTCTAAGGATGTCATCCTCAACCGTCCAAAGACAATTCTCATGGTCTAAAGGGAATCTGCATCAGGTTAAAATTTATGCACAGATATATGCTCGTAGAACATATTTACTTGCAGGTGATCCGATGAGCAACCACTATCCCAATAGGAGAAATCCCGCTCCAGTTCCCTCATAATATCTCAAACTTGACCGCTCTGCGCAACCATTTCACCTATTCCAAAATCTTGTATCCGTCCTTGCGATAATTTATCGGTATATTCCGCTGACGGATCTATAACTACACACGACCTGATTCCTGTAAAACCAGGGATATGTAGGTAGCTCAGAAAACATAGTGCAGCCTAAGTCTCTGAAACCATTCTACTCGGTCAAAATTGGCCATCATGTCTTTACCCGATAACTCTTTCATCCTTCCGNTCATATGCGATCAAGAGGTCGAAATTGCAGGGAGGCTAGAGTTCGCATTTGCGAACAAGACTTCGCATTTGCAAAGTGGGTCAGGGGGTACAGTGATCGTAATTGCGATCAAACAGTCGCATTTGCGGAAGATCAAATTTCGCATTTGCGAGCAATTATTACAAATGCGATGATAGCAGAAATGGGAGAACTTCGCATTTGCGGGGTTCGCATTTGCGAACCCTAAGTCGCAAATGCAACATGTGCAACTGATCAAAATGGGAGTTAGATGGGATCTTTGTTCATTCATCAAATTTTTAAAACAAGAAACCCTAGAGGCGATTTTTCAAAGAACTCTTCTTCCCCAAATCATTGGTAAGTGATTCCAATCCATTTTCCTTCTATCTTTCACTATATCTCCTAAGATTTCAACCTAAAATTTTGTGTTTTCATGGTGGAAATTGGGGATTTTGGGTTGAATTAGGAATTTTGTAAAATGGGGATTTAGACCTCAAATTGAGGTCGGATTCAAAAATAAATTACATAACCGGGCTCAGGGGTGAATGGGTAATCGAGTCTTGGTCCGAATTTTGAGTTTCGACCAAGCAAGCTCGGGGGTTGACTTTTGTTGACTTTTTAATAATGACCTAAATTGAATCCTTTGCAATCGAGGGTAGTTCCTAAGGCTTAATTTGAATCGTTTGGTTGGTAATTTGCTAGATTCTATTGGTTCAGAAGATTGTTTGAAAGGCAAAGCTGTGGTTGAGCTTTGAGTGGACCTTTGGAGTGAGGTAAGTGTCGTAGTTAACCTTGACTTGAGGTATTATAACTTGTTTGTCTATTTGCTACATGTTTAGATGTTGGGTACAGCGTATATGTGAGGTAACGAGTACTTATGTGTCGTTGTCGGGTTATAGCATGTGGGTGGGACTTGTTCCTTGTAATTATCGCTTCCTTTTATCATGTTATCCATGCTTAGACTAGTTATTTATTAAATTGATCATTCCTACCGTGTTTATGGGCTTTCATGATAATTGAGTATTGATTCCAAAGTTGAGATTGGTATTGTGGACACATTGTTGAATTAAGGCTTGTTGTTGTTAATCGTATCTCTTTGTTATTACTTGTTCAGTGTTATATGGTAAGGGAGAGTGTTAATGCACGAAGGGTGATTTCGTGTCGTATGTGAGTCTTAATGCACGAAGGGTGATGCCGTGCCATATTGTGAGTGTTAATGCACGAAGGGTGATGCCGTTCCATATTGTGAGTGTTAATGCACGAAGGGTGATGTCGTGCCATGTTAAGAGTCAATGGACGAAGGGTGATGCCATGCCGTATCTATTGATTTACACTGAGAGGGAGAGTAAAAACACGAAGGGTGATGCCGTGCAGTGTTCTTGTTTTATTGTGAGGTTGAGAGTAAAAGCACGAAGGGTGATGCTGTATAATTTTCTTCATTTTGCTTAATTGTTCTTACCGATTAAAGGCTTATTGACTGTTATGGTTATCATTTCCGTTGTGTCTCTCGTATCTTGTATCCCCACATTCCCCTTTTCTTCCACCTTCGCTGCTTTCCCTAATCTCTCCATTCTCTCTCAAACACCCCCTGAAACTTAGCTTCTGTCACCTGCAAAACTCTCCGTCTATGGGGTTTCTATGTATTTTTCGGCCCTTGCCGGCCTGCTACATCTTCTGGTTGTTCGACTTCATGGAATTCTAAGAGAATCTCAAAGAGATTCAACCGGTTTTGTTCGAAACTTCTCTCACAAGCCTGTCTATGGCCACTCTCGTTTGTGAGTACCGTTTCTTGCATGTTTTTGGTTTGGATCTATGGTTTTGGACCGAGTTTCTTTCATCTCTGCTATTTTTGAAAACCCTGGTCTTATAACTACTTGGATCTGTTCAGTNGGTAAAGAGGGGCAGTTGTTGATACCCAATTTTTCCCTATATTATTTTCAAAATGCATATATATATCTCCAAAACAATTCATGAGCATTAATTAATATTTTTCCATAATTTCTGCATTTTTAAGGGATTTTTTAATTAATTTATCCCAATATTTTGTTATATAAATAATTACAAACTTCATCACAAATGATTCTATAACAATTTTATGACCTAATTTCACTACTTATATTTATACTAAGCCTAATTATTTCATAAATAGCCACATTTATATTTTTTGGGTTATAATTGCAATAATTTTGCAATAATAGCCCATGCATGCGTTATTACATTATCTCACCATAAAATAGCTTTTTATATTTTTATAATGTTGAGTAATTATTTTAAATTATTTTATGCATAAAAATCATTTTTATAATCTGCTAATTACTTCAAAAAATTACTTTAGNGATAGGCTACAGAGTGGTTTGGACTTAGAAAACTCAATTGGTTTTGCATTTTCTATATCTGGTGTCTGATCTCGCAATTGCAAGATCAGTGTTCGCATTTGCGAACATTCCCCAATCCTTATAGGCTCGCATTTGCGAAGAGTGTGCCTGGGCCAGCATGAGATCTCATATGCGATCAAGAGGTCGAAATTGCAGGGAGGCTAGAGTTCGCATTTGCGAACAAGACTTCGCATTTGCAAAGTGGGTCAGGGGGTACAGTGATCGTAATTGCGATCAAACAGTCGCATTTGCGGAAGATCAAATTTCGCATTTGCGAGCAATTATTACAAATGCGATGATAGCAGAAATGGGAGAACTTCGCATTTGCGGGGTTCGCATTTGCGAACCCTAAGTCGCAAATGCAACATGTGCAACTGATCAAAATGGGAGTTAGATGGGATCTTTGTTCATTCATCAAATTTTTAAAACAAGAAACCCTAGAGGCGATTTTTCAAAGAACTCTTCTTCCCCAAATCATTGGTAAGTGATTCCAATCCATTTTCCTTCTATCTTTCACTATATCTCCTAAGATTTCAACCTAAAATTTTGTGTTTTCATGGTGGAAATTGGGGATTTTGGGTTGAATTAGGAATTTTGTAAAATGGGGATTTAGACCTCAAATTGAGGTCGGATTCAAAAATAAATTACATAACCGGGCTCAGGGGTGAATGGGTAATCGAGTCTTGGTCCGAATTTTGAGTTTCGACCAAGCAAGCTCGGGGGTTGACTTTTGTTGACTTTTTAATAATGACCTAAATTGAATCCTTTGCAATCGAGGGTAGTTCCTAAGGCTTAATTTGAATCGTTTGGTTGGTAATTTGCTAGATTCTATTGGTTCAGAAGATTGTTTGAAAGGCAAAGCTGTGGTTGAGCTTTGAGTGGACCTTTGGAGTGAGGTAAGTGTCGTAGTTAACCTTGACTTGAGGTATTATAACTTGTTTGTCTATTTGCTACATGTTTAGATGTTGGGTACAGCGTATATGTGAGGTAACGAGTACTTATGTGTCGTTGTCGGGTTATAGCATGTGGGTGGGACTTGTTCCTTGTAATTATCGCTTCCTTTTATCATGTTATCCATGCTTAGACTAGTTATTTATTAAATTGATCATTCCTACCGTGTTTATGGGCTTTCATGATAATTGAGTATTGATTCCAAAGTTGAGATTGGTATTGTGGACACATTGTTGAATTAAGGCTTGTTGTTGTTAATCGTATCTCTTTGTTATTACTTGTTCAGTGTTATATGGTAAGGGAGAGTGTTAATGCACGAAGGGTGATTTCGTGTCGTATGTGAGTCTTAATGCACGAAGGGTGATGCCGTGCCATATTGTGAGTGTTAATGCACGAAGGGTGATGCCGTTCCATATTGTGAGTGTTAATGCACGAAGGGTGATGTCGTGCCATGTTAAGAGTCAATGGACGAAGGGTGATGCCATGCCGTATCTATTGATTTACACTGAGAGGGAGAGTAAAAACACGAAGGGTGATGCCGTGCAGTGTTCTTGTTTTATTGTGAGGTTGAGAGTAAAAGCACGAAGGGTGATGCTGTATAATTTTCTTCATTTTGCTTAATTGTTCTTACCGATTAAAGGCTTATTGACTGTTATGGTTATCATTTCCGTTGTGTCTCTCGTATCTTGTATCCCCACATTCCCCTTTTCTTCCACCTTCGCTGCTTTCCCTAATCTCTCCATTCTCTCTCAAACACCCCCTGAAACTTAGCTTCTGTCACCTGCAAAACTCTCCGTCTATGGGGTTTCTATGTATTTTTCGGCCCTTGCCGGCCTGCTACATCTTCTGGTTGTTCGACTTCATGGAATTCTAAGAGAATCTCAAAGAGATTCAACCGGTTTTGTTCGAAACTTCTCTCACAAGCCTGTCTATGGCCACTCTCGTTTGTGAGTACCGTTTCTTGCATGTTTTTGGTTTGGATCTATGGTTTTGGACCGAGTTTCTTTCATCTCTGCTATTTTTGAAAACCCTGGTCTTATAACTACTTGGATCTGTTCAGTTCCTTGTAGATCTAAAGCGTTTCGAGTGTTATTTGGTATTTTCCCTCAAAAGTTTTCTGTTTTGGTTAATACTATTTCGATTCCATTACTTTTTCTGAAATTAGGGTTCATCCTAAGTTTCTTCAAAAAGGTTTTTCTAACTATCAAATGTTGAACCTAATTATTTCTTTACTGATTTGATTAATTTTTGTGTATAAGCTTAAACCCTAGGTGTTTCTGTTTGTGACACTGATTTCTTCAATTTTTTTCCATTATTGTGTTTATTTTTGTTAACTAGTTATATTGACTATTTAGGTTTCGAATGATTTTTTCCTGTTAAAATCACTATTTTTGTGATTTTTTTTACCCATTTCCTTATTTGTGACTTTAATTAGTAATATTTGCCTTATTTGAATTATCAGTCTGACTTAAGGGGCTTGATTGACTCCTATATGGTATAAAATTGATTTCTTGCCTTATTTGAGCCCTAGTTTTGTACCGTTAATTGACTCTCCCCAATTTAAGGGGTATCTTTCGGATTTATGTATAGGAATTGATTCCCTAATTGGCTGATTCATTTTATTTGATTACCCTTGTTTTACAAACTGTGATTTCCTCTTTACCTTATTTGTTTTACCTCACTAAGTGCTATATATATATATATATATATGCTTCCATTCTGATTCTTCAAGAGACGAACAACAGTTCACAAACACACTCATACATTTTGCTCTCATCTCTCTGCTACTTGTGTTCATTGTATTGTCTAGCCGGCTGAAAGCCAAGGCTAGACCACTGAATCCTGCATACTTTCACCTTCTATTTTTTGCTTCCTTTAACTGGTATGTTCCTATTATTAATTTCATTTATTATACTATGAAGCCTTAACATATATTCTCTCTTATTTGTTGCTTTACTTCTGTTGAATCCATGCCTTTTCTATATTTCACTTAGCATGTCTACTTCTGTGTTTAACTTTGTATCTTTCATGTTTATTGCTTTAATCAGCATGTCTACTTCTGGTGCGGTCACACGTGCGAAGTTTTGGTCACAGGTGTGTGGTCGCAGAAGCGAAGGATTGGTCGCAGATTCGGTTTGGGCGAAGCTGGACAAGGGTCGCACGTGTGAGGGTTTATCCACACCTGTATGGTCGCAGATGCGGAGAGGGGCCGCAGGTGCGAGGTCTGGAAGGGGAGCCTGGGAGCGCAGGTGCGGAATGTTATCCGTAGATACGGATGCACATCTACGCATGAGTGATTGCAGATGCAAAATTGGACGGGATTCCTTGGATTGCGTAAGCGATGGGAAATTCGCAAAAGCGGAACCGCAGGTGCGGTCATGTTGAGCGCAGGTGCAAAAGCACTGAACAATATATTTAATTCGAGGGTTTCGTGATTTTTCTCATTTTGGACTTTGCAAACTCGGACTAAGGCAATTTTTTAGAGGGATTTCGAGGGGTTTCTTGAGGTAAGTCACTTGTGATCATTTTTATTCAATATTATTTCCCCTTTGAATTTCCCACCTAGTTTGTATGTTTTTTAGGTGGAATTTTTGGAGTTTGAGGCTACATATTTTGAGAGTTAAATTTGGGGATTTGAGCGATGATTTGGTGTCGAATTTGGTAAAATTGGTATGCTTGGAGTCTTGGTTGAGTGGGATTCCGGATTTTGTAACTTTTATTGAATTCCAAGACGTGGGACCGAGGGTCGATTTTCGAGTTGACTTTTTGAAATTTTCATATGGAATTGATTCCTTTAGCTTATGTTGATTGTATCGAATTATTTGTGGCAATATTTGAGGCATTCAGAGGTCGATTCCCGCGGCCTGGGCTTATTGGAGTAGAGATTTCAACAGTCTGAGGTAAGTAACACTTCTAAACTTGGTTATGAGGGTATGAAACTCTGAATTACGTGTTATATGATTTGTGTTGAGGTGATGCACATTCTAGGTGATGGATGTGTAGGCGTGCACCGTAGGAATTGTGACTTGGTCAATTCCATAGAACTATATAGCTGAATAATCTTGTCGTTATACATATATTCTCTATGTGTTAGAGAAATTGAGTTGCAAGTCATGTTAGAAATCATGTTTTGGCTACATGTTGGTACTGTTGGGACCCACATAGGTCGTGTTGCATGTTGAATTATTTTCTTAAATTGTAATTATGTACTCAGTCACAGCTAGTATTTGCATATCATATCTTAGTCATTGATACATCATATCATCATTGTTTGGGTTGATTATCATGATTCTTGTGAGCCCGAGAGACTGGAGAGATTGATGACTGAGTGAGGCCGAGGGCCTGATTGTAAGGATATTTATGGGTTCGGGTTGCATGCCGCAACATGTTTTATTGGTTCATTCCATGATAGGCTTATTATAGCGCTTGGGCTGGATTTGCCCTTTCAGAGTCTACACACCCACAGTGAGCGCAGGTACCTACTGAGTACGAGCGCGAATGCTAAACAATTGAGAGGATTTAGTGACTGTGAGGATAGAGTGACTGTGAGGAATGAGTGACTTTGAGGATGGAGTGAATGGGAGGACTAAGTGATTGATACTCTGAGAATATGCATATGATTTCATCATTGTTTTGTACTTTAGTTAGCATACATAACTAACATGTAGATATCGAGATGTACCATATCTTGTTTCAATTGAACTTGACATATCTTACATGTTTGAGCTTTAACTATTAAACTTGGTAGCATGCCTACATTTCTTTACTGTAATTCTGTAATTGAATTGTACATGTGAAGCCCGTCTTTGCTTTTAGCCCAATAGTTAGACTTGTTACTTATTGGGTTTGTTGTACTCATGATACACCCTACACTTCGTGTGCAGATCCAGGTGTTTCCGAATAAGGTGGTTGCTTAATCTCACAGTTTTCAGTCATTCAGAGATTATCGAGGTAGTTGCCCTAGTATCCGTATACCTTGACTCTCCTCCCCTGTCCCTCAGTTTTACTTGTTCAGTTTTTTCTTTCTTAGACAGTGTATTAGACTTTGTATTTGTATAGATTCTCATGTACTCAGTGACACCCTGGTTTTGGGAAACTTCGGTATCGAGTTGTCAGCTTGCTTAGTATCATGATAGGCGCCATCACGAAAAGTTGAGTTTTGGGTCGTGACACTAGTAGGTGTCTTGACCTGGCCTCGTCACTCTACTAAGGTTAGGCTTGATACTTATTGGGTACCGTTGTGATGTACTCATACTATGTTTTTCCACATCTTTTTGTGCAGATCGAGGTACGTCTGCTTGTGTCGGTCGTTAGTGATCATCTGTTAGCTACTATTCGGAGACTTTAAGGTATGTCTGCTCGGCTTCCGCATGCCTCGGAGTCATCTTCCTTTACTTTTACTACTGTTGTATTTTCCTTTCAGACAGTGATGTAGTAGACACTCTAGTATGAATGTGTAGAGCATATGACTCAGTTCCACCGATCTCAGAGACTGTTGTTGATTCTGTTTTCAAGAGTGTATATCGGTTATTCAGACTTGTTTTTAGTATTTTGTTAATTATTCTTGTCAAGTTATATTAAATGTTATGCTTACCTAGTCGTAGAGATTAGGTACCATCACGACATCTTACTGAGTAAAATTGGGATCGTGAAAAAAAGCTCCACCAGTCCACTTTATTCTTTGTGATCGCGATTGTTCTTCCTCGATCGCGATGCATACCCAACATGCCAGAAACTAGCAGCTGCAACACTTAGAGAAATAGTCTGAAACCATCCTGAAATACACCTGAGGCTTCGGGACTCTGTCAAATCACACCAACAAGTCCCAACACCTTATCCAAACATATCCAAAGGCTCGAAACACCACGAACAACATCAAAATCACTGATCGACGATCAAAATCCTTATTTCAACTTTCAACATTCAAACTTCGACGAATGCGTCTGAATCATATCAAAATATTCCGGAATGACGCCAAACATTACGTATAAGTCATAAATCATGATACGAACCTAGTCCAATGCTCGGAATTCCAAACAGACATTAATCACATCAAAATCCACTTCAAGTCAAACTTAGAAAATTTCTAAACCTTCAAAATTCTAACTTTTCACTATAAGCGCCGAAATTCTCCCGAGTTGCCCGATACTCTACCCGAACATATGACCAAGTCCAAAATCATCATACAAACCTATTGGAACCTTCAAATTGTTTACTCAATAGTCAAACCTTGGTCAACTCTTCCAACTTAAAGCTTCCGAATTGAGAATTTTTCTTCTGAACTTCCCGAAATTCAATTCCGACCACACGTACAAGTAATAAAAATATGAAGTGAAGCTACTCAAGGTCTCAAAATGCCGAACGACGCGCTAGAGCTCAAAATGACCAGTCGGATCGTTACACCAAATATACAAATAAAATACTAATTATATATAAAATATATATTATATTATTATACAATATATATATATATATATATATATATATATATATTGAGTATTAATTTTTGGAGTGTCTATACAATTTTTTTTTCAAAACAAAATGCTACAGATAAGCAGGCACATGACTCTTTAGTATCCTGGATAACTGGGAGGCCCATAACTCAAGGCCCATGACTCTTTAACGTCGTAATGTAGGGAAAAAATCAGAAATAGCCAGATTTATAACTGGTAATTGAAAAATAGTCTCAGTTTCAAAAGTAATCGAAATTTAGCTACTTTTTCATGAAAATTAAAATCTGCACAAAAACACCTTCATAAATCCGGAAAAACTCCAGCATAATATGTTAGAGTTCCAACTTTTTACATATGAGATTCCAGCATAATATGCTGGAATTTCATAATGTGCTGGAGTTCCAACATAATATGCTGGAAGTTTATACGCAGGAGCTCCATAATCCAGCATATGATGATGGAACTTTTCATGTGTTGGAGTTTCAATATAATATTCTAGAAGTTTATATACATGAGCTCCATAATGCAGCATATTATGCTGGAACTTTTCCGTGTTTCAGCAAAATAGTGACAATATTTAATGGCTTTGCAAACGATGGCTATTTTTTAATTACCAACCCAAAAACTGACTAGTCCATGCTATTTTCACCATGATAAATGGTGAGGACACTACGTTACTTGACATGTGGATTGTTGATCTCAATTGTTAAGGAGTCATTTAGTTCACGAATAAAGTTATCATGAAATTAAATTCCTTGTATAATAATATGGGCATTAAGGACATCTAACTAAGATCATGTTTTGCCAAGTTGCCAAAAACTACTTATTTTGAAAAGTACTTTTTTTAGAAGTATTTTTTCAAAAGTACTTTAGTTTGTGTTGGCCATTATTTAAATTGATATAACATATATAGTTATACCAAAGCATATACTATAATCTAGTATAATTAATTATTGTGATTATTCAGTATGAATTAGAAGTTTATTCCACGAATTACTATATATTGATAATTCACCATGAAATAATAAGCAAAGTCACTCCCACATGATAATATTTCTCAATAATTCCATCCCTAATTCTAACACAACGACTCTATATAGTAGAAGACTTGCCTTGTATTTCTAAAAGAATACCAAAAGGCTCATCCCCTTCCTCAATCTCTACAATAATGTCTTAATTAGCATAATAGCTGAATTCATTATCGGTACAAGAATGCCGTCGGATGAAATTATGTATAGCCAGGGTAGTTGTAACAAGATGATTCTGAGTGTCAAACTTGAAAGATGGCATTGAGTGTAAAATAGAAATAATTTTAAATATATAAAGAATTATTGTTTTCGTAAAAGAAAAAAAAAGAACCTTAAATTAGTAAAGGATAATTTGGAAAATATAAATATATGGTGAGGATAAGCTTAAATTTATGATAGTTGTTGGAGGCTCTACTTGGAACATAATCAGTTTGGACGCACCCCAAGCAGGCTTGGATGAGGAAGTCAAGAGGTGTTTCTGGGAGGATTTGGATGAGATGGTGTGTGGTATCCCGCATACCGAGAAGCTTTTCATATGAGGAGATTTTAATGGCCACATTGGAGCGATGTCTGGGGGTATAATGATGTGAATGGTGGCTTTGGTTTTGGAGAAAGAAACAAAGGAGGAACGTCTCTGCTAGACTTTGCTAGAGCATTTGATTTGGTGATAGCAAACTCGAGTTTACCGAAGAAGAGGGAGCACTTGGTCACCTTCTGGAGTTCGGTGGCTGAGAATCAGATTGATTATTTACTCTACAGGAAGGCCGACAGAGGTCTTTGCACGGATTGCAAGGTCATCCCGAGTGAAAAGATTAATTTTTTAGAGTCTGAATACTGACCATTTTCTCGTACGACACCGACGTTCAAAGATCCTCATCTACCTTTTCCCACCCACCGGCGTTTAAATATTTCGATGATTACAACGCCGCCTAGATGGGAAAACCGCTTCAAAGATTATACTCATTCATTCTTCTCTAGCTTTAATATTGATTTTGAAAAGGTTGAAAATTCATTTGGGGCTCTATTCTTTGATCACTTAAAGATCGAATCTTTCTTATATTGTGCTAGAAATTTTCGGATTTTTCTTCTGTATTTGAAAAGAAACTTATACAGAGGTTCAAGAATCCAAAATTTTCTCATATTTGGTGCTCTGATTTGAACATTTTGATAGACATTTTTGTCTTTGTGACACGTAGGGTTGTCCGAGATTGTTCAATTTATTAAGAACTGGACTAGGAATAATTTTTCTTTTTGTTTCTGATTGGTTTTTCCGATAACGGTGTCGCCGCCCCTCCTCCCTTTACAGTGTTAAGGGAAGAGAACTCAAGAAAGTCCTTGGATCGATTCGATCGTTTTTATATATTGCATTCTCCAGGTCGTCGCAATCCATCACCACCGACCAAATTCTGCTAACTTCAAGGGCTGCAATCCAGGTTCTATTGTTCCTCTCTTGTCTTAATATTTTAACAGTTTGATTTTTTAACGTAATTGTATCTCCTTGCCTGCCTATTTTGTTCTTGAATATTTAGTTAGTATTTTCCCTAGCATTGTCAAATTAATTGCATTAGTGATAGCTTTGCCTACGTGTTTATATTGTCTATCCGTTTACATCTTTATTTTGAATATTTATTTCAAATATCCCCTCGTAGTTCTGTTCTAGTTTGCAAATTTCTTTGTGACCTTTAGTGGTAGACTATAGCCCCTTTAGCTCTTGCATTGTATTTCTTTGCCTATTTTTCTATCCTTTAGTTGTAGATTATAGTTCCTTTAGTTCCCATGTATTATTTCTTGACCTAATTTTTTGACCTTTAGTTGTAGATTATAGTTCCCGTTAGTTCCTTTATTTTATTTCTTCACCTATTTTGCGACCTTTAGTAGTAGATTATATTATGGTAATTCATTTTATTTTTGTCGCTTGCTTTTGGGATAATGCTTGAGTAGTGACTCTTAGATTATAGTGCCTTTGGTTAACGATGATAGGGTAAGGTCTTGTCCTCGGGGGTGCCAACGCGGGTGAGGGAGTTCGGGGGTAAGAGGGGTAAGAAGGCTAAGGGAGCTACTAGGTTTAGAGTAGGGTCTTGTAATATAGGAACTAAGACTGGAAAATCTGTAGAGTTAGCAAAAATTCTCGAGAAAAGGAAGATTAATATAGCCTGTGTACAGGAGAGTAGGTGGGCAGGAGATAAGGCAGAGGATGTGGGCAGGTTAGAACTTTGGTATTCTGGGAGAGTGGGGGCAGGAACGGGGTAGGTATCTTGGTTCATAAGGACCTCCGTGAACTAGTGGTAGAGGTAAGGAGGGTGAATGACAGGCTGATGATTATTAAGCTAATTATTGGAGGTTCTACTTGGAACATAATCAGTGTGTACGCACCCCAAGCAGGCTTGGATGAGGAAGTCAAGAGGCATTTGTGGGAGGATTTGGATGAGTTGGTGCGTGGTATCCCGCATACCGAGAAGCATTTCATAGGAGGAGATTTCAACGGCCACATTGGAGCGACGTCCGGAGGGTATAATGATGTGCATGGTGGCTTTGGTTTTTGGAGATAGAAATGGAGGAGGAACGTCTCTGCTTTCCTTTGCTAGAGCATTTGATTTGGTGATAGAAAACTCGAGTTTCCCGAAGAAGAGGGAACACTTGGTCATCTTCCAAAGTTGGGTGGTCGAGACTCAGATTGATTATTTAATCTACAAGAAGGCCGACTGAGGTCTTTGCATAGATTGCAAGGTCATTCTGAGTGAGAACCTCTCGACCCTTCATAGGCTCCTGGTCATGAACCGTGAGATCATGAGGAAGAGGAGGAAGAGGGCGATGTATATCCAACATAGGATCAAGTGGGGAGCCTTGACGGAAGCTAAAGCACAGGAGTTGGGGGTCAAGTTGGTGACTATGGGGGCTAGGAGGAGTACTGGGGATGCAATGGCTATGTGGACCACGACCGCATAGTGCATTAGGGAAGCCGCGAGAGAGGTATTAGGGGTCTCAAAGGGTTACTCTGGTGGTCACACGGGAGACTGGTGGTAGAATGTATAGGTACAAAAACCCAAGAAAGCAGCGTATCAAGCTAGTGGAAAGTGTAAACGGGGAGGAGAAGAGGGCGAATAGGAAGCATTATAAGTTGACTAAGAAATAGGCAAAGTTAGCAGTTATGGCAGCCAAGAATGCAACTTTAAGTCGTTTATATGAGGAACTCGAGGGCCGAGGTGGGGATAATAGGTTGTTCAGGTTATCCAAGGCGTGAGAAAGGAAGGAGCGTGACTTGGACCAAGTAAAGTGCATTAAGGACGAAGAAGGTAGAATTTTGTTTGATGAGGGGATTATCCATCGGAGATGGCAGACCTACTTCCATAGTCTCTTGAACGAGGAGAGGGACAGGAGCATTGTGCTGGGTGATTTGGAACTCTCCGGGAGTCGTTGTGACTTTAGGTATTGTAGGTTGATGAGTTGAGGGGGTTATGCGTAACATGAGCAGGGCAAAGCGATCGAACCGGATGAAATCCCGGTGGAGTTTTGGAAGAGTGCGGACAAGGTAGGCTTGGAGTGGCTCACTAGGTTATTTAATGTCATTTTTAGAACAAAGAAGATGCCCGAAGAGTGGAGGTGGAGCAAGATGGTTCCTGTATACAAGAACAAGGGGGATATACAAAATTGCAATAACTATCGGGGTATCAACTTGCTTAGCCATACTATGAAAGTTTGGGAGAGAGTGGTAGAGCTAAGGGTGAGGATAAGTGTGTCTATTTTCGAGAACCAGTTTGGGTTTATATTGGAGAATTCGACAATAGAAGTCATCCACCTTGTTAGGAGATTGATGAAGCAGTTTAGGGAGAGAAAAAAGGACTTGCATATGGTGTTCATCGACTTAGAAAAGGCATACGATAAAGTTCCCAGGGAGGTTTTGTGGAGATGTTTAGAGGCTAGAGGTGTGCTTGTTGCCTACGTTAGGTTGATTAAGGACTTGTATGATGGATTAAGACCCGAGTAAGGATGGTAGGTGGGGACTCAGACCATTTTCTAGTTATGATGGGGTTGCATCATGGGTCGGCACTCAACCCTTTTTTATTTGCGCTGGCAATGGACGTACTAACGGGACACATCCAAGAGGAGGTGTTATGGTACATGCTATTTGCAGATGATACTGTATTGATTGACGAAACGCGAGATGGTGTCAACGCGCAATTATAGGTGTTGACACCCAATTTGGCCCCTCCTCCTATGAAATTTATTCCTTTGAGCTTCTATTTTTGTAAATGTTAAATATGCAATTTTTACCTATTTTATCAGAATACAAAGTTTATTTTTTCCATCATTTATTAATTTTATTATTATTATTATTATTATTGATTACTATTATTATTATGTTTTGTTAGTAATATAGTAGCACAAATACTCCCCTATTTTCTCATTTATCTAGGGAGAATGACACAGTTACCCACAAAAACAGAACTATTTACCCTTGTCTACCCATTTATTTTTTTACCCATCAAACTAATTATATTTTCTACCCATAGTAGTTTTCGTTGGAAAATTTTTCTTTATTCTCCAATTCTTTTTTATTTCTATGCTTCTTTTCTTTTTTCTTTATTTTGTCCTTTTCTTTTTTCTCGTTTTCTTCTTATTTTCTTTTTTCCTTTTCTAATTTCATTTAACTTCTTTTTTTATATTCTTTTTCTCTTCATAATCTAATTTCATTTACTGTTTTCACTATTTTTTATTATTCTTTTTTGTTATACTAATACTAAAGAAAATTCAAATTGTGTATCAATTAAATGTAGTTAATACAATCAAAAAATATTAACTAACATATGATACCAGTATAGTATATAGCTATACCAACAGAGTATACAATTGTATGCAAAGAGTTAATTTTTTTAATTTAATTATTAAACTGAAATAATATCAGTTGTCAATAAAAAATTTCAAAAAGATTCTAAAAGGAACTAATTGTAAGAGTATACCATTAAATTATATAGCATACTATAATATTGTTTTTTTTTCTCTTTCAATTTGCCCCTCACGCTGGGTAAAAGCTTAAAGCATATTAAAAGGAAAAAGACGAGTCAATTTACTATTATGGTATGTTGTATACTATTACAACATACTGCTATAGTATAATGTATATTATTATAGTATACTATAACAATATATTGTATACTATAATAATATATTGTTGCAGTATAACTATATACTCCTATAGTATATTATATACTGCAGAAGTATACTATTAGGTAACTGTATTCTTTTTCGATTATTACAATATACCGTTGCAGTATATTGTAAACTATAATAGTATATTGTTGCAGTATAGCTATATACTCTTATAGCATATTATATATTGTAGTAGTATATTATTGGGTAGTTGTGTTCTTCTTCGATTTCAGCTGAAAATTTTGATCTCAATCACCTTAAATTAGCTCCAAATGCTATCAAATTTCAGTATGAACTTCCAGAAGGTACTATAAGCATTATTTAACATCACCCACTTTGAATCAAACAAGAAATCTTCAAAATAAAAATTTTAAATTCAATAGCTTCAAGCCCAACAATGGTGAATATTCCCATACGCATAAAAATTCAGATCCGGGAAGCTTACTTGAAGGTACTATAATCAATATTTTATAGCACCCACATCGAATCAAACAATATATCTTCAAAATAAAATTTTAAATACAGGAGCTTCAAGTTCATCAATGTTGGATCTTCATACACACACAAAAATCAGAACTGAAAACTTAAAATATAATTTCAACAACACATGGGTACAGAAATACAAATAAATACAAAAAAAAATACTAATATAGAAAGAGAATTTTGGAGTGAAACTCATCTACAATAATATTGAAGATAGAAACAAAATCTGAAGAAAAATTCACAAGTCAAATCAGTAATTATTGTGTGAAATATGATTTCTCATGGTTTGGCTATGGGATTTTGAAATGAAAGAAATTGCTGGGTGAAATAGCGTTAACAGAGGTATTAAATGAGGGGAATAAACTAATGCATGGGCAGATAAATAGTTTGGGCCGCATGGGTAGGAGAATAAATAATTTGGGTTTGACAATTAAAGGATAAATAATTTGAAATTAATAGGTATAAAGTGAGATTTTCTGATTTACCTAGCCTAACCTGTGCTCTCTGTCCAAATGAAGCCCACTTCACCCGGCAATATCCTAAGCCCAACCACTTTAAACCAAATCTCAACGAGACTAACCGCAAATGGAAAAATAATATTGTATAGCCGCCGTAAAAATAATAATCGAAAAAATATATAAAATTTGTATATTTTTAGATATATATACATTTTGCATATTATACAAAAACTATACAAGTTTTATACACTTTTTTAGCTACCAAATATAAATAATTTCTGACACGGGCTAAAAGTGATAATACCCCAGACCAAATCTCCAATCTTCCTCATCGACCTTCCTTGCCAGCAACAAACATCCATTTTTTCCCTTCTTTAGTCCATTACCTTATTTATTCTCTTACTTTCCTTCCTTTTTCTATTTAGTTATTTTCTTAACCATTTTACTATATAATTACCAATTGTCATAGCATAGTTTCTTCACAAATCACCCAAAAATGAGAAATTATATCTCTTCCTGTAAAGAACGAATTTTGTTGGAAGATTTGGGTACGAATTTCATTGAAGAGTCGGTCTAAGTTCAAGAGGTCAAGAGAAATTATATTTTATTCACAGATTTGTTGTCGCTATCATTCGAGGTTTCTCATTGCAATCACTGCGTATTTCTGGAGTTTGATTCATTTCATGGAATTAAGAACTGTTAAGTAAGTAACAATCTTTGTATACAAGAATTGCTTCAACAAGATCAACTGCAGAAGAATCTGTGCAAAAGCTAGGAAACCCCATCTTAAACTCTAGATTCGCCACCTAGAACAAGCATTGTCAATTAGACATTGGAGAAAAACACCAGTGAGTAGAAGTAAAGGCCATCTATATATATTATATATATATCCAGAATCAGAAATCAACAGATAAAGAACTACCAGGTTGGTGGCGGCGATTTTACAATAACTTACCGCTCTACCTTAGCGTAGCTTAATACTAAAAAAGAAAATGCCATAAACCAAAAGTGTTATATACATGCAACTTCTTCAGTACTAAGAATCAGGCTGCTCAGTTTTCACATGTGCAACCGGTGATCTGCAGTTTCCATTTTGAAGGTAAAGGCTGTTGGCAACTATAGAGTCACTAACCAAACCCGCATCAACATCAAAATTTAGAGCGCCTCTAAGCTTCCGATTGCTGTAGATTAATGAAGGTTTTTCATGTTTGAGTTAAAGAGTACTTGACATGAAAGATTTAGATTATGGAATTTGCAGATAGGTAAAGAACACATACCCATTCAAGCGGTTATTGATTACATCCAGATCTTTTGAAGGGCTCTGATAAGCATGAGTGCTTTCTCCCACACAAGCATAATAGCTTTTAGAGCTATGGGAAATTAAGGCATCCATCTGAAAGCACAAGAGATAAATGCGAGAAATATGAGAGAAAGAAAAAATGTACTGCAGAAATCATTGAGAATTTAATCACTACCTTAGATGCTCGAAGCGGAGAGACGTAAACATTATGTACTGCAGAAACTTTCTTCGGGGACATGTCGGGTAGCTTCGGAAATGGAGATGGTTTGGGGGATGCCGGACCTTGACCTGAATGGAAATGAAGAAACAAAAAAGAGCCACAGGTTTAACATTGGTACATGAGCGAGGAATCAGACATAGCAACCAAACCAAGAGAAAAAATACCACTTAACAAAGGTGTAAAGAAGAGAACTTACCATCATTGTGGTTGTTCTTTTCTGCATTTCCAGCAGGTGCAAGCTCAACTAGTAATGGCTTCACAGAAGGAATAAACATTTCATTGTAGAATGTGATGATATCGACATGATCTGCACCTGTTCTCTGTTTTAAAACCAATTAATTTGATCAGTGATTCCACAAACGATAAGAGACTAATGTCAACAATCTAAAGACTAATCACATACCACATTGTGGCGTGCTAATGTCCAGTCAACAAAAACACTTCGAAAGACTTGTGGTTTGCACTGAGGTTGCTTTCGGTAGTTGCATATAATTTCTTTGAAGGTCAAGTTAAGTTGTGAAATCTGCATGTAGTCAAGAAACAAGATATGAAAATAGAGAATAACAGACTAACAGCTCCAATATCCCCCTTCTTTTCTGAAAAATTACCTTGGCAACTCCGTAGAAAGAGCAAAGGATGATCTGATCAATATGTCGGTTGAAGAAAAGACTTGTCCTCTGACTGAGAATCTTCTGAAAAAGGCAATATACAGTCTCCCTTATTTGTTGAGAAAGTTGTAGCCGTTCAATCATGCCATTGATTCTGACAGCAGCCAACTTTACAATCTACGTGGAACATGACATGAAAAAAAAAGAGGTTAAGTAAGCACCCTAAATAAAAGGAAATCAAATCTCCTGATCCAGAAAAAAAGTCCATAGCATATAAAAAGAATGTCTACCTTGCCAAAGAATACATTTATTGCTGTCTCAGCACACGTTTCCCCTCCACCACCAGGGTTTGGTCTAGTTGGGCTGTAAAAGTTCAAAAGATTAACCCTTTAAAGCGAATACAAATCTCTGAATTGAACAGTAAATAAAACTAAAGAATCCAACTATAAATCAAAATTACCTTGCGAATGCAGACTGCAAAGCTGGAGGGGGAAACTTTGATTTTATATTGTTGAGAGCCAGAAAACGATCCTTCACAGGTGATGTGAAGGAATTTCGCTCAACCAAAACACTGCGATATTCAGAACACACTTTCTTTGGCGACCGGATATCACCGATTTGACCTAATAAGATTAATTTGAGAGAAAGTTAGGTTACTTTTCACCCAAATAGCCTGAGAAGGCATAATTCAGAATTAAAAAGTCATTTCATTTAATGAAGCTTCGAGATTAGGGGCAAATACAATACCGTTAGGGGCCAAGTTGTTCTTGTGCAGAGACGGCAGTGGCGGTAAGCTTCCTGACGAAAGGTTAATGTGCATTGCAATTGCATCCAAGGATGGCATTGGTTCAGCCAACAAGCCCATGCGATTGATTTCTGCGGCAAGTGATGGTTTAGCGACAGCCAAAGAGTTGTACATTGAAGATCCCTTTTCCCAAACCATGCTCTCCAAGAGTCGTTCTTCAAGTGAATTCAAATGCCGTCTCAGTTCTCGAGGAAGACTTTCTTCATGCCTGATAAAGCTCTCTATCACCTTACTGAGATCGAAAGCTGTGATTCCTGTTCTCTCTAAGACAGCAGGAAACAGCATAGTAACTGTTTTGTGAGTGGCAAGAACCAGCTCAGCTGAACAGGCGAGCATACATCTATGAAACCTCTCATTCGTTAGCAACGAAGTTAAATTGTTCCCATTCAAAATCTGGGATTCAGCAGTGCACATAGTCTGCAGAACCCTATAATACAGCTTCAAAGCCTCGGATCTACGTTGCTCTGCCCATATGTTGTCCATTAAGCTCGTACTTTGCAAGCTCCCACCAGCTGCACAATGTTCCGCAGGACCACTACTTGGAAATATAGCCTCGAGAATAATCTGAGCTCTCCGGATCACGTCAGCTGTTACATCTCTGTCACAGGAGGACAAGAATCTCTCCAGCTCTGCTGAAGGTTTTGGCTGTAGTGGAGCTATGACAGTACGCAACCACCTGGCAGTTGTCATCGCTGTGCTTACAGGTGTAGCTGCTGTCATCTTTGAGTTAGCACAATTTGGAGAACGGTAAGGAGAGAGTGTACTTGTAACCGTTTTTGCTGGGGAAGCCATTGCATCAAATTTCCTCTACACAAACAGAAGACAAACAAAAATGGTTTCAAAGAGTGCTTACTGCATTATGGCCTCAATAAATCAGGAAGATATCCAACAAACCTTGACTCCATTCATGTTGACTGCACCTCCAGACAAGCTTCCTGAACCCAGCAAGCTATCCTCCTCATTGACAAAAATCCTCTCATCCAATTCACCCTTGTTCTGTATTGCATCACTGTAATCCTTCTCCAGTATACTTACACTGGAAGATAAACATGACTCTTCCATTAAATCTTCAAAATAGGTTAAACCATCTGCAATAAAAATTCTAACTTTTAGTAAAAGCACTGACTCGGAGAAAAAGCGAGACAACACTGATTTTGAGACAAACCTGTGTCAAGGTTGTCCAGGTTCTCCGTCCTAAAGTCTGAGGCCAAACAAGGTTTCTTCTTCAACTTTTCTGTTATTAGATTGTTAACTTTATCCATGGTCTCCCTTAAGTCATCTATTGAGGTCTGATAAATTTTGCTTAATGATGCAAGCAAGTCCACTTTGTCTCCTTTCTTAACTGTAACAAAATCAGCATTAGTATAAGGTCACAACAGGATCATGGAACAAAAGTTGAAGAGGTATTGGACCAAAACCCTACTCTTTTAATACTTAATATACATAGATAATTACCAAACCGTGAGGAGTCATTAATGTTGAAATTTCTGAAGCGGACAGGTACATGTATTATTAAGATTGCCTGCACAAGGTTTTATGAAGCCAGTAGTCAGACACATCAAATATCTCATAAGAGCAACATGGTACTATCCAATCCATAAAATTGCAAGGAGAATGATTAACTGTTATGCTAGTGATGTCAGAGACAAAAAAAAGTAGAAATGTGCCAAGGTTAGCTGGTTTTATTGCAAAGTTGTAGCTAAAGCAACCTATTCGCCTCATATAATTTATCAATTTACAACAACAACAACAAACCCAGTATGACCCAAACAGGTAGGGTGGGGAGGGTAGTTTGTATGCAGACCTTACCCCTACCTAAAAAGGGTAGAGAGGGTTGTTTCCAATAGACCCTCGGCTCAGGAAGGGTAAGAAGAAGAGGAGGAAAGCAAGGAAGGAAGAAAGAAGGAAGAAAGAAGGAAGAGAAAAGAAAAAGGGAGAGATAAAGGATAAGTAGAGTACCAAATAATAGCAACAGGGAATACAATACCTGAGGCGAACAAAACCACATAACGTAATAAAAATCTAAGAATATGAAGGGACATGCATGCTACTAAGACTATCGGTGAACAACTAAAAACTACCCATTAACCTTCTACCTTAATCCTCGACCTCCACACCCTCCTACCCATGTCATGTCTGATTACCTCTCCCCAGTACTTCTTAGGAAAAAAAATAATTTATCAATTTCCAAAGAAAAAATGATGTCTCCATTGAGGTCCACCTAAGCACGTTGGCGTCTGTATTAAACAACACCTAAGTAATGCGAAGCACCTAACCTAACATGCACCTATCTTAAGGGCTTCAACAAACCTTTAGCAACATTGCACCCAAGTTATACTGTCTATAATGCATGCCCAGTACAACATGAACATACCGGACAATCCAAAATTCAACTAAATTGTTGAGAAACTTACCAGCACTGAAACTAAACCATTTGTGCATGTCACAAGGTCCTTGAAGCGGCTGAACACATGGATGCGAAGTGAAAGAAATAGCAACCAGCCAAAACGATAATATTGCGGCAAGTGGATAGCAGAATTAGAAGTAGCAGAGGGCTTATCTTCGTTGTTACCACTAGCCAGAAACAGTTCCTGGTACGCTCGCTTGTAGTACCTAAAAACATAAGGAAATAGGAGGTCAGGTTGGGTTCAGATAGCTGGCGAATTCATACTCTTATCTTAGTCATTTGGGTGCGTTTTGTATTATAGAGAAGATGCTAAGATACAAAAATACTATCATGCCCCTCAAGAAATACAAGCTAAGCACCAGGAGAAACCAGACAGGATACTTGACCTACTGCATCAAATATGACGTTCAAAGGATTTCTTATATCAACCTAGATTAAGATTACGAAGTTGTGCAGAAATGCTTAATCTACCAACATTTACACTACTGTAAAATATCAAAAAGCTTCACAAGTAGAGGAAACTAGTGCTTGAAAGAGTACCCACTTGCTTAAAAGGCTCAAATGCACGAAGTTGGTCTGCAATTCCTTTGCCTAGTACAACAATTTAAACAAATAAAAAGCCATCAATAGATGCTTAAAACAACAAACAAAAACATAATATTCCTAACTACAGATAGATTTCAATTGAGCCAACAGAAACGTAAATAGCTTCAGAACACAAGACTAATCCTCCACAACATCATTTACCTCAAGTCTCTTCTCCCAATCTGAACCGTACAGATTGCTTAATGTTGGACCAACTTTTAGAATAAATTGCGGAAGTTCTTTGAAGAAATCTACAACACTACAACAAACGAAACGAAATTAATAAGAACCTCGATAAATCAAGACTTCTATACGAAAACAAATAGGATATTGAAAATTATAAGGAAAAAAAAATACCCACTTGAGTTTAGCCCCTCGTAAAATCTGGCACAAAGAAAATGCATTTCCTTCATTCCCATTACTCGAATTTCCCGCTTCCTTCTCACTTAATCTCTTTACCGAGTACAGAACAAACACAAACCAATATCGTTCAACTCCCTCCTGCTGATCAAGAACTCAGAATCAATTCACAGTATGCATTTTCATATAAAATCCGGGTAATCAAACAAATTTACGATATGCAAAACAAAGAGAGCATATCACGGGGATTACCGTTATAACTCCAATAGTAGAGTTATTTGACAGTAAAAGATGTTTACTGTCATTAAACAGCTTTGTTGCTTCAGTCACAAAGCTTTCACCCATGGACAATCCATTCTGTAAAAACAAACAACAAATGTTAAAAATAAACAAAAATATTAAACAAAAACCCCGCTTAAAGAATTAATTTGAACACACCATATCACAAAAAGTTTTTTTTTCATAATTACGTAATACAAGAAAAGGACAAATTGCAAGAATAAATAACCAAAAGAAAGTCTTTTTTTCAAATAAAAATATGGATAAAGGAATATAATTGTAAAACAAAAAGTGGAAAGTAATTGGGTGTATGAGCTTTCACTGAAACTTTTATAAGAATTACAAAACAAAATAAACGAACAATCTTGTAACAACAAAATAACCAAATAATAAAAAAGAACAAATTTTGTTCTTTTAAATGAAACAAGAACAAGATTAGTAAGTAAACAAAAGAATCAATTTTTAATTGAAGCACTTGGAAACTAATGTCAAATTCCAAAATCAAAATCAAAGAAATTGAAATTAAAACAAAGAAAATAAACAAGAGAAGCAAAATCAAACAAACAAACCTTGCAGAAATCTGTGAATCGAACTTCAAGAGAATCAACACAACCATTCTCTTCAGAATTAGAACAATTATTCAGCTCCACCATCTTTATCAGTAATTGCAAAAACAACCCCAAAATCTGAAAATTTTGCACTAAAGGGAACAATAATGTATCAGATCTGAATAATTAGATCTGAATTAGTGAATTTCACACAAGCCAAAAAGAACCCTAATTTTCTCCTTCTTGTTATTTTCACTTTCTCTTTCTATCTCTAAAGCTTTCTTTGGTTTTTTGGTTTTTTTTTTTTTTTTTCTGTTTGTTCTGTTCTGCAGCTATAAGCCCTAACTTTAGCGCGGGAAAACGTACATAGGTGATGTTAAATGTTAATATCCATACATAGCCGACTAGGTGAGGAAAACAACGAATCAGAAATTGACACGTGTTTATTTATTAGGTTTTTTACCGCCATTTCCGATGGACTCCCGCGAAAATATACCGTTTGTTGAATACTGCATTACACGGATTTGCCCGTTACGATTTATTGTATCTTACCTGAAACGGCTTTCCTATAGCTTTGTTGTTTTTATTTCAAAAAATAAAAAAATTGATATGATTTGTTTCTTTTATATGAAAAGATTCAGCTAATAAATTAGAATGTCCAAATGTGTATTGTTGCTTCTTTTGTAAAGCTAATAAGGAGCTTGGTACATGTGTTTTCTTATGAGAATTTTTCATAATTTTATTAATGTGTTGGTATTCAGATTTCAAGAGTAAAACAAATTATGCTTTAACCCTAATTTTTTTAATATGCCATTTATATACTTAGAGGTCTTACTTTTAATTCTATTCTCAATTAAAATATGATATATAAATTGAAACGGGGAGAGTCGTGTTTACATTATTCTATATGGCGTAGGGCTGATTTGGACAATCTAGGCCCATAAATGATCTGGGCATTTGACCCAATTCACAAAGGCCCACACTTTGCTTTCTCTCCTTTTGTTGAGGAAGAAAATGACCTCTAAGAGACCCATGAGAGGCTATATTTATGAGAAAATGACATTGTATAGCCATTTTTAATATCATAGTCAAAAAAATTATATATCTATTGTATATATATACATTCGATATGTTATACAAAATAATTATACAAATTTTATATCTTTTGTCAGCTATCGAATGTAAATAGTTTTTGGCACGGAATAAAAGTGGGAAAAAAAACCTATATTTATGACACTGGCCCAATCCCAACACTACCTTGGTTGTTGGAAATATTGTTTAGTTAAAAAGCAAACAAAAACTCTAGTGTATTATGGGGGGAAATAGTGAAATGACTGAACTAGCTTGGTAATTTGAATGTCATGTTGTATTTTTTTTTCCCCTCGAATGTCATGTTGTATAGTAGACTTTTTTTTCGTACTAGTTTTAGGATACGCGCGATATGCATGTACCCTCTATCGACGTGTATAAAATTATAAAAATTATAAGCCCTTGAAAATATAATTGAAAAATATAAGCTCTTGAAAATGACATATATTGAGCCTATTCAGTCAAAAAAAATAGCAGATGTGCTAGCTAAGCATGAAAACAACCAAGACACTTTTGAAAGTTTAATGTTCTATTATGTATCTCGTTCTTTTATTTTAATTTCATATTAAAAAAACATCGAGGAATCATGTATCCTAGACAAGTCAACTACAAAAAGAATAAAAATTAGCTATGGACATATTATGTAGGTAAAAATAAAAAAAAAATTGCTAATCCTATTCAGTGAAAAATTAGTAACAGATTATAAAAATATTATCTACAAGATGAATTTCGTAATCAATTCATGTTTTGTAAAATTAAATTATGTAATAAACGAATTTAACAACAAAGCTTCTAAAAAAATACGTATGATTTTAAATTTTAAAAACAATAAATAAATCATATAAAAAAAAAATAAAGAGGAAAAATTGGTCTTTATGATTAAACAAAAAAAAAATATTAGACATGATCGTGAAATTTCCTTGTTCGAAACCAACAAATAGAATCCTCCTACTTTTTTATATTCTGTTATGTCTTTAATATTTTGTATTCTTATTAGGAGAAGATATTAAATATTAAATTATATTAGAAAAAACTTCTTTGATTTAGAACTCCTAATATTTGGAAAGTTTTTTGATCTTGTAATTTTATCCAGTATAAAGTATATTTTTAAAGAATAAAAAAACGAACAATATTTCGTTAAATACCTTCATGCTTTTAATATAGTATAGATATAAATTTGTTGTTGTCAGAAGCATTGATGGACACTTTTAGCATAGTATATCATCTATATCGTTTCGCAAAAAAAGTTCTAAATTTAAAATAATGCAAAGTAACTGTCAATTTAGATATGAAGTAAAGCCTTAAAATTAGCAGTTTGTCCTATATGTAAATGAAAAAGTTCACAAAGAGCTACTTTTCAACCCCTATAATTGAACAATAGCCACTGACATGGAGTTTAAAATTTTAAATATGAAACTTCAGACTATTATAATAGAATTTCACTCGTAAAATTTAAAACTATGTGACAACATATTATTCAAATATAAGATTGAAAAGTGGCTAGCTCACTCAATTATGAATTACCCATTTATAAACCCAATTGAGGCTATATATATATATATATATATTGAGATTATAAAGTTATAGTATACTGTTGCATTGTATTTATTTGTTAATTGAGTTAGTTAGTCAGTTGGTTAGCTTAGGAGTTGAGTTAGTTACAAGGGTAGTATGGTAATCAACTGTCACACTTTATCAGTTTTCTTTTTCTTGTACGTGTATAAGTACTCAAGTTAGTAAATGAAAACATTACAAAAGCTTTCCCATTTTACATCATCTCTCTAAAATCCTCATTTCTTCTCTCTATACGAGCCCAAGGCCAGACAATAATGAAGGTTATCTTAGCTCCAATTTTGAAATGGTATCAGAGCACAGCTCTAATTTCTCAACATAAACTTTCTTCAATTTCATCAATTTCTATTCTCATTTCACAAAATCGAAAAGTACAAGTTCACACTTTGATGGAAGGGTTTCTGAAATTTTCATCTGATTTCTTCAAATTGAGTGATCAGTTACTCTAATCTTCTAAGAATCTACTTCAATCGATGGCTGGAGATAAGGAAACTCAAGGTACAACTAGTAATTTGGATTCGACTAACCCAATGTACATGCACCCGTCGGAGAGTGCCGGAACTATGCTAGTTCCTGTTATTTTTTTACGGAATTGGCTACAGATCCCGGAGAAGAGGAGTTCTTAGAGGAAAGTGTAAGAAACCTAATGCTGATGAAGCAACTTATGATCAGTGGGCTCGTTGCGATGATATGGTTACATCATGGGTTCTGAATTCACTCTCAAAGGATCAAGTTGATAGTCTACAATATGTCAATTACGCTAAGGAATTATGGGAGGAGTTGGAAGACAGATATGATCAGACTAATGGAGCAGAGCTTTATCAACTACAAAAAGAGATTAGTGACCTTAGTCAAGGGGCTTTGGACATCACAGGGTATTACACGAAATTGAAACGACTTTGGGAGGAATTGAACACCTTGAATGCACATTCACAGTGCAATTGCCAATGTACTTGTGGTGCAAAAGCAAACATGCATAAAGCTGAGCAGGATCGAAGACTAATTCAGTTCTTAATGGGCCTGAATGAGGTTTATACAGTTGTAAGAGGTAGTATATTGATGATGAATCTGTTGCCTAGCGTAGCACATGCTTATCTATCCTTATCCAAGAATAAAAAAACATAGAGAAGTCAGACCAAACAACAAATTAGTCACGGAATCCACTTCAATGAGTGCAAATGGACCTCGGAATACCAAATTCAGGACAAATTACAATCAGAGGGGAAGCAGTACGGGACCTAACTCATACAATTCAAATAAGTCAAACTATCCACCTGCCAAATCTCAAATGTTTTTTACTATTGCAAAAGGCCAGGACATACCAGGGACAACTGTTACAGAATTTATGGTTTCCTACAAGATTTCAAGTTTACGAAAGGGAGAATTCCGACATCTGCTGCAAATATTCATGCAGATTGTGAAGAGATGGAAGATGGCAATCAAAAGCAGGGACTTCAAAGTCCGTCAAAGGATCAGTACAACCACTTACTCGGCTTATTAGAAAATTCCCAATAAGAAACACAGGAGAAGGCCTTAACAACAACATAACTTGTGGAGCTGCAAACTTCGTAGGTATTCTAGCTTGTTCTACTTATAAAGAGATTGATGAAACAACCGTGTATAGATGTTCTAAATCAGTTGTTGACTTATGGATATTAGATAGTGGAGCTGCAAATCATATGACATATAAAAAATCCTTTTTACATAATATTATAACATTGTCCTACCCTTTCGTAGTTACTTTACCTAACGGATATAGGGTGAAAGTGACAGAAATTGGAGATGTATTTCTTGGTCCTATGTTAACCTTAGTCTGAGTGTTGTATGTGCCTACTTTTAAATACAACCTCATCTCTATTCATTCCTTGATAGATTACCTCAACTGCATAGTTAACTTCAGTAAATACCTTTGTATGATGCATGCCCCTTAAATGAAAAGGCCTCTAGAGATTGGTAAGGCAATGAGTGACTTGTAGTTCCTTTGCGCTAAGTGTCATGGTTGTTTAGAGTCTGGTTCAATTTCTGTCCCTAACAATCGTTGTTCTCATTCTTTTTTTCCTACATTGACTGATGTTGTAAATACAGGGAGTCACGCTCTACCTTTGCAATCCTTTTCAAATGTAAATAGGTCATCTCAGTCACATAACAATGTAAATAATCTTCACTCAATCAATAAAATTGGCTTTTTCCTTAATGTGAATTCCTTTCTGATGTCTTCTGCATCTCATAAAGATATTATTGAGCATCTATGGCATAACAGGCTAGGCCATGTATCCTTTGTGAAAATGAGAAGCCTTTCCACTATACCTGTTGATCTTTCCCCCAAACAACCATTCACTTGCCCTGTCTGCCCTATGGCAAGGCAGACAAGGTTGCCTTTTGCCCAAAGAACTTCATCCACCACCAAAATATTTGAACTTTTACATATAGATTTATGGGGTCCCTATCACATATCCACACATGACAATTACAAATATTTTCTTACCATGGTTGATGACTTTAGCAGATCAACCTGGACACATCTTTCAAGTAGAAAAAGTACCACTCTTCAAGCCATCAAGGCTTTTGTTTCCATGATTGAAATTCAGTTTAGTACCTCAGTCAAGACTATTAGGTCAGATAATGGGTTGGAGTTTGTAAACAATAAAGTTATGCTGTATTTTCAAGAAAAATGCATAATCCACCAGAAAACATGTCCATACACACTACAACAAAATGGTATGGTTGAAAGAAAACACAAATACCTACAAGAAATAGCTAGAGCCTTACTTTACCAGACCAAATTGCCAATGAGATATTGGGGAGAGTGTATACTAACTGCTACATACTTGATAAATAGGTTGCACTCTTCTATTCTCAACAATAAATGCCCTTTTGATCTCCTTTAAAACAGAAAACCAACTTATTCACATCTTAGAAGCTTTGGTTCCTTGTGTTACACGACCCCACTCAAAACACACAAATATAAATTTGAACCTAGAGCCACTCTCCATGCGTTTATCGGATATCCTTTTGGGACCAAAGGATATAAGGTCTTTGATGTAGCCACAAAGAGGGTACATGTGTCTAGAGATGTTGTGTTTCATGAAAATGTTTTTCCTTTTGCCATTTCACCTTAACATTCTTCCTTTCCTTCTGTATTGCATATGATAAACCATAATTCTCCATATCCCATTCCTTCAGTGATCACACCTAATGATCATTGTAATCATGATAGAGATGCATCAACTTTTGTCACTGACAGCCCTATATATAAAGGCAGTCACTCGCCAGACACTAGTTCATTGCCAAGCCGTACGAGCACGCCAAACCATATTTCACATATCAGCCCAGATTCAGAACTAAATATTTCACTTGAAGGCCATTCAGAGCTCCACACAACATCCTTCAACCAAGTACCACACAACATAGAACTCAATGTTAATTAACCAATACCATACAATATAGAAGATCAGGCAGGACACTCAGCACCCATTCACACCTCAAGGATTATGTCTATAAATTACCCAATCTACAACCAGATAATCACTTAAGCAACAATATAAACCTTGAACATCAATTAACCTCTACTTCACTTACAGCTATTTTCTCCAATAATCATTCTGTGTCCTTCAATACACTGAGCCATGATAGCTAGAAACTAGTTAACAACATTTCACATGGGTGTGAACCATACTCTTATGATGAGGTAGCTTTGAATCATGTATGGAAAGTAGCAATGACACAAGAATTTGAAGCTCTATATGCTAACCATACTTGGGATCTAGTTAAGTTGTCTGCAGGAAAGAAAGCCATAGGGTGCAAGTGGGTGTACAAAATAAATCACAAAGCAAATGGAAGTTTGGAAAGGTACAAAGGAAGACTTGTGGTGAAGGGATATATACAGGAAGCTGGGATTGACTATACAAAGAAAATTTCTCCAGTGGTGAAGATGACCACTGTTAGAGCCCTGATCAGCACTGCACTAAAGAAAGGATGGGATCTTTATCAACTGGATATGAATAATGCATTCCTCCATGGGGACCTACATGAAGAAGTGTACATGGAAGGCCCACAAGGCCTAATGGTAGAGAACGCACATCTTGTGTGCATATTAAGGAAGTCTTTGTATGGACTCAAACAAACCAGTAGACAGTGGTATGATAAGTTGACAGAGTCCTTGTATTTTAGAGGTTTCAGACATTCAACCAATGATTACTCCTTGTTTTATAAAAAGTAGTGTGATTAATTAGTCTTTGTAGCTGTATATGTTGATGATGTGATCCTCACTGGGACTGACCTTGAGGAAGTTAAAGCACTGAAGACTTACTTGCATAATCAGTTCAGAATAAAAGAACCAGGCAAGTTACACTACTTCTTGGGGCTAGAGATGCTCTATAAGGATGATAGAGTGTTGATATCCCAAAGGAAGTTCATCACTGACCTATTGAAAGAGTATGATTGTCTGGGGTATTCTACTGTTTCATCTCCTCTAGATTCATCAACCAAATTAAAGGTTGAAGAAGGTACTTTGCTTTCTGATCCATCTTATTATAGAAAACTAGTTAGGAAGCTCAACTTCCTCACAAACACAAGGTTGGAAATTGCATACAGTGTACAACACTTAAGCCAATTTATGCAAGCACCAAGAGAGCCCCACCTTAAGGTTGTTGTGCGTGTACTTAGGTACCTGAACAATGATCCTACTCTAGGCATTTTTATGTCTAATGATCCCTCTTACAAAGTCACAACCTATTGTGACTCGGATTGGACAGCATGTCCTGATTCAAGGAGATTTGTAAGTGGGTATCGTGTACTCCTTGAAGGCAGTCCTATTAGCTGTAAATCAAAGAAGCAGACTGTTGTCTCATTGTCTTATACAGAAACAGAATACATATAATTGAGAAAGGTGGTTGGAGAATTGGTATGGGTGCAAGATTTTTAGAAGAACTAACAATTCCATGTACTGATCCTATTCTAGTTTTTTTGTGATAGCCAGGCAGCTGTACACATTGCTGGGAATCCTCTGTTCCATGAGATGACAAAGCACATAGAAGTAGATTTCCACTTTGTGAGAGACAAGCTGCATGATGGTCTGATTACACTTCATCATATTTCTATTCATGACCAGCTAGCTGACATTTTAATAAAGGCTCTCACAGGGATCAAGCATTCAGATCTTCTTCACTAGTTGGCAGTGAGTTCCTCACCTCTAACTTGAGGGGGGGATATTGAGATTGTATATTTGTAGTATATTGTTGCATTGTATGTATTTGTTAATTGAGTTAGTTAGTCAGTTGGTTAGCTTAAAAGTTGAGTTAGTTACAAGGTAGTCTGGTAATATGATGTCATACATTTGTCACACTTTATCAGTTTTCTTTTTCTTATACGTGTATAAGTACTCAAGTTAGTCAATGAAAATATTACAGAAGCTTTCCCCATTTTATATCATCTCTTTAGAATCATCCTTTATTCTCTCTATACGAGCTCAAGGTCAGACAACGATGGAGGTTAATTTGTTTTCTTAGCTCCAATTTTGACAATATATACCAACATCAATTTCTTCTTTTCAGTAATTTCTTCTCTGATAACATCTTCAAACAGATTTGAAAATTTTTATGCTTATTTTTCTAATAAATCTTTCTTCGCTCGACTTACGAAAAATCTTTTAAAATGAACATTGTTCACTCTTATGTCACTTCAAATAGGTAGAAGATTCAATCTTGCTACAAAAAATTTAGTGATCTCCATTTCAAAAGATGCACAAACATAAACCTTGCATAATATAATCAGATTATATTAAAAACATATGTATTTTTTTTCATTTATTGCAAGTGATATTAGGCTATAATAAATGGAAACAATACATTTTCTGTCGAAAAAACAAAAAGAGAAAAGCTAACAGAGTTGAGGACTTGTTGAGTGAACGATATACATGGGACGTTGTATCATGAATAATATAATTTTAAGCAACAATACATTCACTATAAGTAGTCAATTTCTTCACATAACCAAGTAAAAAGAATTACGTAAATCGTATACTTTGCCTCATGAAAAGCGTTACTAAAGAAATGATTACGCCTGTTTAGGCCACCTCCTAAGCGTGGTGTCTTAAGTCGAAAAAGTGTTGCCTTTGATCAAAAGGCATGCTTTCTGATAGTCTAGGGAAGTGCAGATATATCCTATTTTTTCGGTCACCAATATCCTTATACCGGCAATGCATAAAAATTTATAATTTTACCCACTTTGAAACACACTTTAGATGTCATGTCTCATGTTTCAAAAGTTCGTGTGTGAAGTAAGAAATCGAGTAGTTTTTGCGTCTAAGTTCTCCTCGTGATTGTGAAAATTTCAGACGTGAAGTTACAAATTTCGGGTAATATTCGCTTCTGAAGTTCTCTCCTCGGCAGTGCAAACTTCAGACAATCGCGCCTGAAGTTATATAATGTAAACTCCAAAGTGCAAAAATTGCAATTAAGACAAATTAGTCTGAAGTGCAGCTAAATTTTTGCATGCATTTAAGATGAATTAGTCTGAAGTGCACAAATTACATTTAAGATGCCCTTACAGGTACTTAAGACTAATTTGTCTGAAGTTAAAATTTCCTAGAAACGAAACATGTTTTTCAAATTTCAACAATTCAATACATGACTATTTAATGCATAAATCAACTATAAATGAGCTAAAATTTGAATATAATTTCAAAATATCATAAAGAGCTATTCGATTATTTACTCGTAATGTGCAAGTACCATAATAAATATTGTATATATCCATAAGAAATGAAAAAAAAGAGTTTATAGTATCCAAAGAAGAACTATTCCACAAAAGAAGATAAAAATCCAAGAAAGCAACAAGAATGGCATGACAGAGCTGGGACAGAATCGAGCATTGGATAAAAAAGAGGCAGATAAAACAATTAAAGTATATAAATTAAAACAATCCCAAAGTAAGGCAATTTTTTCTTCATACGTACTTTCTCACTTGGAATTCTTTTGTCCGTCGTATATAATTCGTCACGATATTCTTTCTCATGTCACTCCTTTAAATCCAAAAATATAAATATACATTTCTTACTTATTATATACTAAATTTTATTATTATATGAACGCCATACAACTAAAATAGAGGTTTGAGAAGAAATGAAAACCCTAACTAACGAAGGAGAAGAGAGAAGAGAGAAGAGAGAAGAGAAGCATGAAGATGAATGTAACGGTAGTGAGAAATGAATGCAATGCTTTTCATTACTTGTACAAGCTGTATATATATACAAGACTTTACTAACTACTCTAAACACCTTACTAACCAATCGCATGTGTCATTAACTAGCTAACTAATACACTAATCAACTAACACATAAATAGACTAAACTACCCCCGTAATCATGTTACATCTTTTGTCTCAACACTCCCCCTCAAGCTAGGTGGTATAAAGACATCAAGTACACCTAGCTTGGATAGCAAATACTCATGTTGCACTTGTGGTAGACCTTTGGTTAGAATGACTGCTAATTTCTCCTTTGCAGCCACATATTCTGTTTGTACAAGACCATTATGTATCTTCTCCCTTATAAAGTGAAGGTCTGTTTCAATGTGTTTGGTTCGTTCGTGAAACACTGGGTTGGCAGCTATTTGATATTTTGATTTACTGTCAGTATAGATGTTCACGGGGAGGCCAACTTCTATACCAATGGCTTTGACAAACCAAGTATCCACACCAATTCAACTACAGTTGATGCAATGCTTCTGTACTCAGATTCTGCAGAACTCCTAGAAATGGTGCTCTGTTTCTTTATTTTCCAGGATATCAAGGAATCATCATACTTGATGAAGAAGCATGTTAATAATTTCCTAGTGATAGGGCAGGCTGCCCAGTCTGCATCACAATATGCATTGACAGTGTTTCTCTGTTTGCTAGACAACAATATGCCTTGACCTGGTTGGCTCTTCACATATCTGACCACCCTTTGAGCAGCTTCCAAATGTGATCTTTTCGGTTTCTACATAAACTGGCTTAATGTATGAACACTATATGCTATGTTTGGCCTTATGACAATTAAGTAGAGTAGTTTCCCTAGTAATCTTTGATACTGGTTGATGTTTGTTAACACTTCATCGTCAGTTGCATTAGAGTTGCTAGTATGTTCATCATACTCCTTAGTGGTCAGTTTGATGTTGGCTTCAATAGGTGTTGCTGCAGTTTTTGCACCTCCCAATCCAAGCTCAAAAATCAGCTCTAGAGTGTACTTCCTTTACTGCATTAGAATGCCTCTTTGTGACCTGGCAAACTCAATGCCAAGAAAGTATTTAAGATCTCCCTTGTCTCATCTTGAATGTCATTTGCAGCTTGGTTTTCATCTCAGCTATTAGTGTCAGGTTAAGCCAGTGATTAGCATGTCATCAACATACACCAAGATGATTACGATGTGTTTCCCTGACCCTTTGATGAACAGGGAGTGATCATGTTGGCGTTGCATGAATCCAAACCTCATAAGTACCTCAGACAACTTAGCATTCCACTGTCTTGGTGCTTGTTTGAGCCCATACAGGGATTTCAAGAGTCTGCATGCTGGTCTTGTCTCCCCCTAACTCTGAAAGCCTTATGGTAAGGTCATGTATATCTCATCATATAGATCTCCTTGAAGAAAATCATTGTACACATGATGAATGTGCCAATGTTCAGAGGCAGCCACATCTAGGATAGTTCTAACAGTTACCATCTTAACTATTGGGCTAAATATTTCTTGGTAGATGATAAGTGGGGATTCTAACTACTTATTAGCACTTTTTTGCTTTTGTTTTAGCCCAAAAATGTTTAATTGTGTTCCGGAAAACTGATGAAATATGCTTAATTGCAGGAATAGTGGAAAATGAGCCCCAAAAATGAAATCCAACTCAAGAAGGAGTAATCTGAACAAAGGACAAAAACAGGCGCAGAAGCTCAGAAGTGCGGACCGCAGATTGTGAAGAAAATCCTATCAGAGACAAGTGCAAAGTGCTGCCCGCACATGACATGTGCAGACGCAGAACCTGGGCAAGAGCAAAAGTTCAGAGAACCTACATTCAAGTTCAACAAAAGTGAGGACCACACAATTATTGTGCAGCTACAGATGAAAAGCTACGTGGCCGCAGTCACATTTGTGCAGTCCGCAGAAGATCAATGTGTGGCCGCACTCAGAAATGTGCGGACCGCAGAAAGAGAGAAGTGCGGCCACATGTTCTCATTCCTGCCAGGCTGAAGCAAAGTGCGGACTGTACATGGAATTATGCGGCCGTAGAACCTCCGAAATGGTATTTTTGTCCGAAAATTCCAACACTGTATAAATAGAAGAGTTTCACTTTTTTAGGTCAACCTTTGACATCAGCAGCCACTCTAGACGTGTTCTTTTGCTCTTTTTAGTAGTTTTTGCCGTTTTGAGGTTTTTGAATATTACTTTCATCATTTTAATTATTAATAGGGGTTTAATTATCACTTCTTCTTCTTTTTCTTCTAGTTTAAGCATGAGTAGCTAGATTTTCACTAGTGTCATGACCAAATCCTAGCGTGTAAACTTAATGGGTGTTTGATTTATTGCTTGTTTATGGTTGGGTGTTGATTATCTAGCCTTGTTCTTGCTTTTATTTGAAGAGTTAATGGTTGAAAACATTATTCCATGCCTATTTGACTTGGTCTCTACTTAAGAAATAGAGACTTAGTCTAGGAAAACTTGGCTAGCAAGGAATTAGATCAATCGAGAGATTGATAAACCCAATTGAAGGGTTGAACTTAGAGGTAGTAAAACCCGACTTGAGCTTATTATCAACTGTTTTGTTCAATACCCATTTGGATTTGAGAAAGTCAAATTGGGCAAAATCACTCTCTGACCGAGAGATATTGAGTGGGTATTTGAGTGTTGATAGTTATAATACACCCTGACCAATAAAACAAGCTTTAAATTTTACAACCCATTAAGCGAACACCTAGGTGAAGGTCATAGCCCTAGGCCTTTTTATCATTTAAAAAAACCAACCAAAAACAATTTCCTAGTTTCATTCTTAAAATCGCACTTGTAGTTTAAGTTAGATTTTCAAACAAAACCCAACGTTGCGGAAGTGCAAATTAAGATATACACTCACACACTAAGATATATGCTACTAGCATCCTTTCACATAGCTCCCTAAGGAATTCGATCCCGACTCTATTGGGTACTATTATTGCATTGACCGTTTTCATATCCTTAAATAGAGGAGTAAAATTGGATGAAATCAATTTTTGGCGCTGTTGCCGGGGAGCTACAGATGGTGTTAGCTATATATTTAGGTGTGTTTTTGGAATTTCTTATTTTCCTTGTTACTAACATGTGAGTATTATAGGTGCAATCATGGCAAAGAATGAGCTCGAAAGCATAGCCTTGGGGGATGTGGATGTTGATGATGATGCGATGGATGAGGTCCCTCTTGAACCTCAAGCCAATAGACGAGGCCGACCACCTCAAGACAATGTTCCCATTCCACTCCCACCTCCACCATGAGCGGCTCCACACCGTGTGTTGCCGAATGTAGGATATGCAAGTGCTATAGTCCCACCCCGTATTAAGGAAGTCAACTTTCAAATAACCAACATGATGCTCACTTTTCTCGAGCAACGAGGGTTCTTCACCGGTGCACCGGGTCAAAATGCATATAAACATTTGAAGGGGTTCGTTGATACGTGTTGAGGAAGCAAACAAACAAATGTCTCCGAGGATGATTTGAGGCTAAGGCTTTTTCCCTTCTCTCTACGAGGGAAAGCTTTAGATTGGTTGGAATGTTTGCCGAATCATTACATTCGTACTTGGGATGAACTAGAGGAGAAATTTATTTCAAAGTACTTCTCTCCCAGGCACATGGCCATTATTCATGATGGAATTCTAGCATTCAATAAAGAGCCTAATGAACCACTACATGAGATATGGGAAATAAATAGGACAATGGTGAAAGAGTGCCCCAACAATGATATGATGGAGAATATGATTCAACAAACTTTCTATCGGGGGATCAATACCACCAACCAATGTGTAGTGAACCAACTTGCCGGTAGGAACTTCATGGCTATGACGTATGCGGAGGCGTGTGATATTTTGGATGAGATGGTGGATACTTCATCAACGTGGCAATCTAGAGCAAATGCTTCACAAGGTGATCCAAATGTGATTCTTCTTCATGAAGAGTTACATGACCATGGACAAGCCATAGCCGTGTTGACAACCACCATGAATAAATTGGCAAAAGCTCAACTTCAACAAGTGCAAAACTCAGGGCAAGTCAATGCTATGGAGGGAGTCAATATGATGGTAAACAAGAGAAGAACAAGTGCAAAAAAGAGTGGACAATTTTGTGCACGATGATAGTGGGTTTGATCAAGGAGATTCTTACAATGATCAAGATGTAGAGGTCCAATATGTGAAAAAATTTCAAGGACAAAGAAACAACTACTAAGGCCCTAGTCAACAAAAATGGAGACCTTCAAATAATCAAGGCAATTGGAATTCTAGCAACCAAGGTAATTGTAATGGTGGAAACAATCAAGGGAATTGGAGTGGAAGCAATAACCAATGGAATTGGAAAAATAATAATAATCAAGGCAATTGGGGAGGCAACAATCAAAGCGGGTGGAACAACAACCAAGGAAATCAGGGGTCGAGTATTCAAAGGCCCCCGATGTACCAACAACCGAGCAATCCACCTCCTTATTCTTCTCATGGACCTAGTTCCTCCAACAATGAAATGGGTCGTATTGAGAACATGTTCAAGAAAATGATGGAGAAGAATGTCGATTCTGATGCCTAACTTTCTTCACATAACATATCAATCTGTAACTTATAAGTGCAAATAGGTAAAATCTCTCAAGCTTTAAATTCTCGTCCTAAGGGGGCACACCAAGTGATATGGCGGTGAACCGAAGGGTGGGAACACTACAGGGAATTTTATGGACGTTACTACAAGAAATGGAAGAGGTGGGAATGCATCTACCTCAAGTCAAAGGCAACTTGTGGAAGATGAGCAAGTGGTAGAAAAAGAGGAGATCCCAAACCATGTTATGCAAGCAAATGATGAAGTGAGAATTGATATTGATGACACGGTGGAAGAGACTCAAGGGGATGTGAACCCGTCTAGGGATCATGTGATTGACATACCGGAACCAATAGTGCAAAAGCTAGGCATCATTGCCTAAGCCACCTCCTCCCTATCCTCAAAGACTTTCCAAGAAAAATGGAGAGAATCAATTCAAGAAATTTATTGATATGATGAAGAGTAATGTGCCATTAGTTGTTTGGAGCAAATGCCCAAATATGCAAAGTTTACGAAGGACTTGGTGACAAAGAATAGATCGATGAATTTTAAAACTATCAAAGTCACTCACCAAGTGAGTGCAATTGTGCATTCAATGGCTTCTAAGTTGGAAGATCCCGGTCCTTTTACCATTCTTTATACCATTGGAAGTGCTGAATTTGCAAAAGCTCTTTGTGACCTTGGGGCGAGTATCAACATGATGCCCTATTCAGTTTTCAAGACATTGGGAATTGGGAAACCAAGACCCACATCTATGAGTTACAAATGGCCTATCGTATAATGAAGAGACCGTTGGGGGTGATTGAGGATGTATTGATTCGAGTTGACAAGTTCATTCTCCCGGCAGATTTTGTTATTCTTGATTGTGAAGTGGACTATGAGATGCCGATTATTCTTGGTAGACCTTTCCTTACTCCGAGGAAGGCTCTTGTTGATGTGGAAGCCAGTGAACTCACTTTCCTGGTGGGTGATGAAAAGGTGGTGTTCCACGTGTGCGAATCTATGAGGCAACCGAATAGCAATGAAGTGTGTTCGTTCGTGGACTTGGTGACCGATGTGATTATTTATGATACAATTGCCATGACTAATGTGGGTGACATGTTGGAGGCCGTTTTGCTCAATTTTGATGATAATGAAATGGATGGCTTCATGGAATGTGTTAATTCTTTGCAAGGGATGGGGTCCTACAATTATGCACCTCGGAAACTTTCATTGGATCTTGAGAATAAAAAAAATCCTCCTACAAAGACTTCAATTGAAGAGCCTCCTATCTTGGAGTTAAAGACATTACCTCCAAATCTCAGGTATGAATTCCTTGTCCCTTGCTCTACTTTACCGGTTATTTTTTCCTCTTGTTTGACTAACGTGCAGGTTGACTCTACATTGGTGGTGCTCCACAAGAGGAAGAAATCTATTGGGTGGACTTTGGCGGATATTCAGGGAATAATCCCCGCATTTTTCATGGACAAGATTAATTCGGAGGAAGATTCCAAACCCTCGATTGAACATCAAAGGAGTCTCAATGAAGCATGAAAGAGGTGGTCAAAAAAGGAGATCATAAAGTGGTTAGACACCGGGGTTATCTACCCCATTTTTGACAATTCGTGGACTTCTCCGGTGCAATATGTTCCGAAGAAGGGAGGATAACTATGGTCACCAATGATAAGAAAGGGTTGATTCTAACAAGAATGGTGGCTGGATGGAGAGTGTGCATGGACTATCAGAAGCTAAACAAATTCACAAGGAAAGACCATTTTCCACTACCCTTTCTTGACCAAATGCTTGATATCTTGGCCGACCGAGTGTTCTATTGCTTTCTAGATTGATATTCGGGCTACAATCAAATCCTTATTGCCTTGAAAGACCAAGAGAAAACAACTTTCACTTGTCCCTATGGCACTTTAGCTTTCAAGCGGATGCCATTTAGCTTATGCAATGCACCGACAACTTTTCAACAGTGTATGATGGTGATCTTTACGGATATGGTAGAGGAATACCTTGAAGTCTTCATGGATGAATTTTCGGTAGTCGTGGATTCCTTTGATGATTTTTTGGCAAATTTGGATAAGGTATTGGCAAGGTGCGAAGAAACGAACTTGGTGTTGAATTGGGAGAAATGTTATTTCATGGTCGAGGAGGGTATTGTCCTTGGACACAAGATGGGGATAGAGGCCGACAAGGTGAAAATAGAGGTGATTTCTAAACTTCCACCTCCAACATCCCTAAAGGGCGCGAGAAGTTTCTTGGGTCATGCGGGGTTCCACTGTCGTTTCATAAAGGATTTTTCCAAAGTGGTGAACCCCTTGTGCAAGATTTTTGAGAAAGATGTTAAATTTCACTTCAATGATGATTGCATGAGAGCATTTGAATTGCTCGAGTTCAAGTTGACAACTACTCCCATTATCACCGCTCCTAATTGGAGCATCCTTTTTGAGATCATGTGGGATGTTAGTGATGTAGCGGTTGGAGCAGTTTTGGGGCAACGTATCAAAAAGTTCTTTAATCCGATATACTATGCTAGTAAGATCATGAATGATGCCCAAGTCAATTACACTGTGATAAAAAAAGAGCTCCTTGCCATTGTGTTTGCTATTGAGAAGTTTTGCCCGTACTTGATGGGTGCTAAAGTGATTGTCCACACGGATGATGTGGCACTTCGATACCTTATGAGAAAGAAAGATTCCAAAGCCCGGTTGATGAGATGGGTGCTTTTGTTTCAAGATTTTGATATAGACATCCAAGACCGAAAAGGAAGTGAGAACCAAGTGGCAGACCACTTGTCTCGTTTAGAGGAGGAGGGGGGCCGCATGATGGCCTTGAAATCAATGACTCCTTCCCCGATGAGCAACTCTTATCCATTTCAATGAAAGAGGTGACATGGTTTGCGGATCTAGTAAATTTTCTTATGAGTGGTATCATCCCAGATGAGTTCTCTTCAAACCAAAGGAAGAAGCTCAAACGGGATTGTCAAGACTATTATTGGGATGAACCGTACCTTTTCCGGATTTGTACGAACAGAGTGATTAGAAGATGTGTACCGGAGGAGGAATAAGTTGAAATTCTTGGGGCTTGTCATTCTTCGTCGTATGGTGGTCACTATGGGGGAGCCAGAACAACGGCCAAAATGCTAAGTTGCAGTTTCTATTGGCCCACTTTTTACAGGGATGCAAGTGATCTAGTCAAGCGTTGTGATGAATTTCAAAGGGCCGGTGGAATCTCAAAGGAAAATGAAATTCCCCTAACCACCATTTTGGAGATTGATATTTTCGATGTGTGGGGTATTGACTTCATGGAACCTTTTGTGAGTTCTTATAGAAACACCTACATCTTGGTCGCGGGTTGATTATGTGTCGAAATGGGTTAAAGTCGTTGCTTTACCCAACAATGAAGCAAGAAGTGTGGTGGCATTTTTGAAGAAGAATATTTTCACAAGGTTTGGTACTCATCGGGCTATCATAAGCAATGGGGGGTCTCGCATTTTTGCAACAAAGCTTTTGACACCTTGCTTAGAAAGTATGGCGTCACTCATAAAGTTACGACCCCCTATCACCCTCAAGCTAGCGGTTAAGTGGAAGTCTCCAACCGGGAGATAAAGAGTATTTTGTTCAAAAATGGTGAATGTTAACCGAATGGATTGGTCAAAGAAGCTTGATGATGCACTATGGGATTATCGGACTACTTTCAAAACTCCTATCGGTATGTCTTCATATCGGTTGGTGTTTGGCAAAGCTCTTCATCTTCCAGTGGAACTTGAGCACAAGGCCATGTGGGCTTTAAAGAAGTTGAATCTTGATTGGGATGCAGTTACTAACTTGCGAGTTGCACATTTGAATGAATTAGATGAGTTCCGGTACCATGCATATGAAAGTTCGTCCTTGTACAAAGAAAGAATGAAGTACCTTCATGAATAATACATCCGAAACAGGGAATTCAAGGCGAGTGATCTTGTTCTATTGTTCAACTCACGATTGAATATGTTTTCTGGAAAGCTGAAATCCAAATAAAGTGGTCCCTTTGAAAGTGTGGGTGTGACACCTTTTGGTGCATTGGACTTAAAGAACAAAAATGATGAGGTATTCTGAGTCAATGGTCACGGAGTGAAGCATTATTTGGGACAAGCTGATGATGGCCACGTGGTGGCAGTGATTCATTTGAAGTGATGGTAATCTGCGTTGTGCCGCGATGTTAAATCAGGTGCTTCTTGGGAGGCAACCCATGTTTCTTTTTTTTTAGATAGGTCTTATTTTGTGCTAACTGGATTTGAAGCGTGTTGCACGAATGTGTATGCTTTACATGAACCGTGCTCAGAAAAATTGACTAAGCATGGAAAAGTGCGGACAACACAATTCTTATACGGGCCGCACAATTTTGGATACTACAAAGGCAAATGCGGTCGCACAATTATTGTGCGGACTGCACAACTTGAGATGGAAAAATGAAAACTCTCTGAAATTTGTTTGTCAGAGAAACAGCCAAAGCGTGACCGCACAATGAAATCTGTGATCCGCACCAAAATCTGTGGCCACACATCTAAATCTGCGGACCGCAGATCATCAAGAGGAAGTGGAACATCAGGTAATAGAGTGCGGACTGCAGAAGGAATTATGCGGCCACACTTTACTCTTGAATCCTTAGCCAAAGCCTCTTAGTATAAATAGTAGACCTAATGCTACTATTGAAACTTTCCAATCTTGGAGAAGTCAAAATAAAGGGCTAAATTCTTGCACACAACTGATTCAATCATCTACCACCTAATTAAGCATTTGTGATCATTACTTAGCACCACTTCATCACTGGTATGTTCAAATCATTTCTAGGATTCTTCAATTTTCTAAGTTAGTTTATAAATTGCTAGTTATTTTAGCCATTTGTCAACTTCATATCCATGTGGGTGTAAATTGTGTTGGGTACACTCTTACTTGCTATACGGGGAATGGGTATCTTGTTTATCATGTTTAATTGATACTACCATGTCCAATTTGTGAATAAAACCGAAACCATATAAGACTCTGCCCAATTGAATTTTGAAATGTGCGGCTGCACAAGGAATTGTGCGGTTCGCAGAAGTATAGCTTAGGGCATTTGGTTAGGCAAGATTGTACGAACCGCACTTGAAATTATGTGGTCCGCAGAAATTCAATCGCGGCCACAAAAAAAGTGTGTGCGGCCGCAGATCAGGGCATTCTCTGTTTTTAGAAAGTTACCATTTTCAGGTACCCACTTTGCGGCCGCACTAAGAAAAGGGCCGACCACACTTCAACTTTGCGGTCGCACTCAAAATTGTGGGGGCTGCAGTTTCATTGTTGCGGCCGCACTTTAAAATTGTGCGGTCCGACAACCAAACCCGCGACCGCTCTTTAAAATTGTGCAGATCGCACTTCCCTACCCTACAACATGTTTTGTTCTGTGACTTTCTGATTATCTGCACTTGAATTAGAAATGACTTCTGCTGCTGTTTGTTGCAGAAAATGGTTTAATCCCGTGGTCGTGGTGATACATCAAAGGGGAGGGGTAAACCTTCCAGAGGCAGAGGCAAAAACACTTTACCCCTCGCCCTCCAAAAAGTAATCAGTAAGAAAGCCACAGCAGGCCGAGTTAGACAGCCGAAGCCCTCCGAATCAAGTTCTTATGCCCCGTCTAGGGAAGCATCGGAGGGCGACTCAGTGCAAGAGCAGCCTGCTGTGCAATCACAGCCATAACTGCCTCAGGACAGATACCAATTTAGAAACGAGCCTACATATTCTAAGAGCACTTCTGAGGGTTCGGAAGGTAACAATCAAGCTTCGGAGCCTTCAAATGCCCCTAATGCACCTGCTACCACAGTGGATGTTGATGATTTCCTGGATGATGGCCGAGGGGGTGATACCAGAGTAGCCGGCCTTCAGAGGTCAAAGATGATAGAGATTTGGGAAGATATATTTGTGAGTCTGGTTGTCTTCACAAGCTTTCGAGAGTGGTGGCCGGTAAGATCGCTCACTCCTAAGCGTCAATTCAATTTGAAAGACCTTGATAAGTACAACCCAACAATGTTGAGATAGTAAAGAGAGATAAAAGGGTGGATGTGATTCACCCAGAGTGTGATAGATGCCAAGGAATACCTGGTCCGGGAATTTTACGCTAATGTGGCACATATAAAGAAAGGGACCAAGGTAACAAAAGTGAGAAATATGAAGGTGAGATTCGACCAGAGCACCCTGAATGATTACTTGGGGTTTGAGGATTTGGAGCCTATACAATAACTAGAAAAGTTTGCAATGGGAGATGCAGCTCGCCCGTGGCTAGCTGAGATTCTTGCAGCTCCGGGGCCGCCTCCAACATGGATCACAGCAGGGGTTTCTATTCAGCGGAACACCCTAAATTTTGAGGAAAAAGGATGGAAGACATTTGTATGTAGCAGACTAGATCCGTGCCAAAATGAAACAAATCCTCCAATTCCGAGGGCAGCTTTAGTCGATGCCATCATGGCCGGGTATCCAATCAATGTGGGTGTCGTGATGTCAGCAAACATGTTTGTGGTTTCCAAGAAAGGTGACACCTCATACGCGTATCCCAACACCATCACTGAGTACCTTACAGATGGGGGGGTGGAACCAAGGGATTTTGACACTAAGGTGCGGGCGAAGAAGCCTTTCTCATGGTATTCTTTGATGGATGGTGGAAACCCAAAGAAGAAGGGTCAGCCCTATACTACTGCAGGCCAGTATGATGAGCTTTCTGGGGTAGCTGCTGAGAAAATTGACATGCCATCTACTTCAGTAGATCCTTTTGATAGTCAGTAGCTATTCCTCCACCTCTTTTTTCAGGTCCTTCAACATCAATGCCTTCCACATCGGATTTGAAACCGGTGCCCATCCTCACATATCCACCCCGACACCCCAGATTCCTCTGACAGTCGAGGATACATTGAAGAAGATCTTTGAAAACCAAACCACCACCATGAACACCTTGGTAGCACATGGAGCAGTAATTGAGGAGCTGGGAAAGAAAATGAGGAAGTCAGAGGTGTCCAAGAAATCAGTTGACAGGTCGAGGAGAGAGGTGACCAAGATAGCAACAACTGGTGATCTTCCATTCGATTTTCTCATAGGGTCAGACCCACCAGCACCAGCAGCTCCAGCAGCACCATCTGTTCAAGTGGCACCAGCTGGCCAGTCTAAGGAGCCAAACCTGGCTGCCGACACTGCTGAGGCAGTGCGCCAGATGTTCACCAACCCAGTTACTCCCAAAGCCGATGATGATGAGATCCAGTTAGAGGAGACTGAGGGCGGTGAAGCTGCTATGGACATAGAGATGTCCAAGGCCACATAGGGAGTCCTTTTCACTCTTACCCTTCTTTATTCTTATTTTGTTAAGCATTGGGGACAATGCTTATTCTTATTCGAGGAGGTGGAGTTTATTTGCTATTTGTATGACTTTTAGACATTTGGTTTGTAATAACTAACAATATTCTCTTCTTTCTCTTTATTTTGTATGTATATATTCTCTCTTTTTCTCTATCATTATGTATATTCGTTATACTTTTAATAGTTTGATTTTTAGCTTCTTTATTCTGTTTTCTTATTAGTATATGTTTAATCTAATAGCTTCTTTTTAATTTTGTAGCTTATATTTTTTATGTTTTTAGTGACCAATAAGACTTTGGCTTTCTTAATGCCACGGTTCTTTCGAAAAGTAACTTTTGTGTGAACCGGGTGACTCTTCCCAGCGATGGATGGCGTGACAACCTTCTTAAAGGATTGAGTCCGTTTTTGGTGTTTAGGTAAGGATAGTAGTAGTAATGAATAAAAATACCTATTAGGTCAAGCTCGGAGAGTCAAACATGCTTCAATTGGTACCAACACACTTAACTACGTGTTTATGGTTAAAAACAAGTTTTTGGAAAGAAATAGCTCTAGTTAGCGATCTTGCGACTCTTGTGTTGGCTTAGGCAATCATCGAGTGGTTTAGTCGAGCCATAGTGATTTTCAATCTTGAATATGGTCATTGTGGGCCCTCGACTCTATCCTTTTTAACAATCCAGCTGCGTGAGCGGTGAGATATTTTTGTTGCAAGTCCAAGTACCCGTGCAAATGGTCTAGAACTTGCTCCGAATGTGTTTCTGGGCGAAATGTTAAGTTTTGCTTGGCTTGAGAAGTGATTGTAGGCTCTCCTTGACCGCTTGAAATTTTCCATGGCCCACCAATGTTGTTATCCCTAGTCAACCCATTTGAGCCTAATACCTTTCTCGTTTGATCACCATGTTACAAGCCTTTACCCGCTCTGTCGTGACCCTATCTTGGCACCCGAGCTTTCCTTAACACTCTTGTGAAACAACTGCTAAAAATGTAAGTTTGGGGGAGAGACGAGGATTTTCAAAAAGGTATCAAGGAACAAAAAGAGAAAATAAATGAAGAGAATGAAAGACAAGAAAAAGAAAGAAAGAACAAAAAGAAAAATGCAAAAAGAAAGTGAATAAGTTGAAGAGTTGAAAGGATTACAAAGAAAAATAACAATGCAAAGTATGGAGAAAGCAAAGATGGAGAAAATGAAGATCATTACCAAGAAATAGTGATGCTAAGTCTCTCTAATCCCCTTATGGAAAAGAAAATGCCTCAAAAATTTGGCAAAACATGAGCCGATAAGAGAAAATGGAGTGCTTAAGGAAAGATGAACCCATTCTATCATAGCATAGACAACCTAAGTCCAAAAGCCTTCATTGCATTCCGAAAAAACCCTACGTGATTTCAAGCCGAGTGAGCTTACATTAGTGGTGATTTACATAAAGGGCAATTCTATGGTACTTAAAGTCGTACTTGTGACATTCTTTTGAGAGAGATGAGCGAACGCTTTACAAATCTTTGAATTGAGTGCTTCATTATTAAGTGAGATATGCAAACGAAGAGTATAGGAGGAGGAGTTTGGGATCCACAATGACCGATATTAAAGAGAGAGCTTCCTTGATAAATAAAGTCAATCTTGATGCTCAAGTGTCACATTAGAACTATTTGCGCTTAACAGTTCAACCCATTGCCTTGTTAATAATTCATAAGTGTTGTGGGTAATTGTTGGTCCCAAATGATGTGTGATTGATGCATCTTTGATTAGATGGAATAGCTCTTAACTTGTGGAGGTGGGATTTACCTTATTTGCTTGAGGACAAGCAACAACTTAAGTTTGGGGGAGTTGACAAGTGGGGATTTTGACTACTTACTAGAACTTTTTTGCTTTTGTTTTAGTCCAAAAGAGATTAATTGTGTTGCCTAAAACTTATGAAATATGCTTAATTGCAGGAATGGTGAAAAATGAGCCCCAAAGATTAAATCCAACTCAAGAAAGAGTAATTTGAACTAAGGACAAAAACAGGCACAGAAGCTCAGAAGTGCAGACCGCAGATTATCATCTGAGGCCCATCATTGTGAAGAAAAGCCTATCAGAGACAAGTGCAAAGTGCGGTCCGAACATGACATGTGAGGCCCCAGAACTTGGGCAAGAGCAGAAGTTCAGAGAACCTGCATTCAAGTTCAACAGAAGTGCGTACCGCACAATTATTGTGCCGTCGTATATGATAAGCTACACGACCGTAGTCACATTTGTGCGGTCCGCAAAAGAGCAATGTGCGGCCGCACTCATAAAGGCGTGGACCGCAGAAAGAGAGAAGTGCGGCCGCAGTTCAGAATTATGCGGCCGCAGGTTTTCATTCCTGCCAGGCTGAAGCAAAGTGCGGACTGCACATGGAATTTTGCGGCCGTGTCACGACCCAAATCGATGAGCCGCGACGGTCACCTGGTACCTTAATAGACCGAGTACCAATGTAACATATCATTCTTATTACATCATCATATACCCATGACATACGAGCCTAATAGGCCAGCATAATCATTTATAAACTCAAAACATAGGCCGACAAGGTCGTACAATCTTCCACGTATACGACATATGTCTACAAGCCTCTAAGAGTACATAAATGTCATAAAGGTCGGGATAGAGTCCCGCCATACCAAACAATACCCGTCTAAATCATACTAACCAAACAAGCGACTCCGAAGCAAATGGAGCGCACCAACATCTTCCGCTGAGCTGATAGCCTACTTGGACGGCTCTCGACCTGTCTATCGGGACCTGCGGGCATGAAATGCAGCGTCCCCAGGAAAAAGGGATATCAGTACGAATAATGTACCTAGTATGTAAGGCACATAAATAAGTACATAAGAGACATGGAAGAAATATAGAGCACATGACTCAACCTGTAAGCCTGAATAGCTTTGTAAATCATAAATTACTTTTAGCGTCATGCATATGCATATGAATGTCATGTCGTGCATAGGTACATGTTTCATAACATCATCAGCCTCTGAGGGCATCCCATCATATCATAT
>ML426996.1:2364-36062 GCA_005239525.1 Nicotiana knightiana | reverse complement strand
AGAAGATGTAAAAATCAATGTTTTGTCACTTCAATGGTTTCCTCTCTTCGAATCCTTCGAATCTTATTCGAAATCTCCGAATTCCCCCTTTCAAGTTGCGTTTATGGGGTCTATTTATATGTTTAGGATGAACCCTAAACGTTTAGGAGACTTCTATTCCAACCGGGAAACACTTAAACTCGTTAAAACTCGGAATTGCCCGAACTTGGGACCTGGCGTTTGGGCCCTAACGCCTGGCTAACGCCAGGCTAAGGCTGGCGTTTCAATTCTAACGCGGTCAGGCATTTCCGCTCTAAGGCGTTTGGGCTCTGGCGCCCGGTTATAGCCCGGTGCACTCCTCCTCGCCTCTTGAGCGTATTTTTGATGTATTTGCATCCATTTAGCTCGGTTTCCATCTCCAATTAACCTACACATGAAATAGACTCTATTATGCACATAAAAAGTGTATTTTTATCATTAACGCACATAAAATGTAGGGCATATAACATGTTAAACCATGAATTCTAGCCTCGCANCATAATTGAACTACAAAGTAATGAATAGAAGATGTAAAAATCAATGTTTTGTCACTTCAATGGTTTCCTCTCTTCGAATCCTTCGAATCTTATTCGAAATCTCCGAATTCCCCCTTTCAAGTTGCGTTTATGGGGTCTATTTATATGTTTAGGATGAACCCTAAACGTTTAGGAGACTTCTATTCCAACCGGGAAACACTTAAACTCGTTAAAACTCGGAATTGCCCGAACTTGGGACCTGGCGTTTGGGCCCTAACGCCTGGCTAACGCCAGGCTAAGGCTGGCGTTTCAATTCTAACGCGGTCAGGCATTTCCGCTCTAAGGCGTTTGGGCTCTGGCGCCCGGTTATAGCCCGGTGCACTCCTCCTCGCCTCTTGAGCGTATTTTTGATGTATTTGCATCCATTTAGCTCGGTTTCCATCTCCAATTAACCTACACATGAAATAGACTCTATTATGCACATAAAAAGTGTATTTTTATCATTAACGCACATGAAATGTAAGGCATATAACATGTTAAACAATGAATTCTAGCCTCGCATCAAATTTTCATCCCAATTTCATTGTTTTTCATCCAATTTCATTGATTAGATTGAGGAAATTGATAGAGATTATTCATACAGATGGATTAAGGTTAGAAAACGTTACCTATGATTCTCCTCTTCAAGATCCACTGAAAATCGCCAAATCCCGAGCTCTCAATCGATTTTGGAGTTATGAATTTCAAACCCTCGGATTTTGGTATAACCAGCCTAGGGATTTCGCACCTGTGACCTTGGGATCGCACCTGCGGTGCCGCACTTGCGGAAACACAATCGCAGGTACAGAAACTCATTAAAAGGCCTGGGGTCGCACTTGCGGTGGCTGGGTCGCAGGTGCGGCTCCGCACCTGTGGATATTCTTCCACGCCTGCGAGTCTGGCTAGCCTGAACTACGTCCGCACCTGCATGCACCCCCTTTGCACCTGTGTGCCCGCACCTGCAGAAAAACCATCGCAGGTGCGAGACACCAGAACCAGAAATGGTTCAGCTGCTCTTAAAGTCCCAAATTCACCCGTTGGGCATCCGAAACAACCCTGAGGCCCTCGGGACCTCAACCAAACCTACCAACTTACCCTAATACCTTATTTAAACTTGGTTTATCCTTAAAAACATATCTCATAACATCAAAATCATCAATTATGCATAGATTCAAGCCTAAGAAATTATAAAATTTCTGTAATTCACATCTGATGTCGAAACACGTCAAAACTCATCCGAATGACCTCAAATTTTGCATACAGGTCACAAATGGTATTACGGACATGCTGTTACTTTCGGAATTCCATTACATGTCCGATATCAAAATTTTACCTATCGACCGAAATCACCGAAATTCTAACTTTCGCCAATTCAAGCCTTAATCTACAACTGATCTCGAAAATACATTCTGAACATGCTCCTATCCCCGAAATCACCCAATAGAGTTAACGGAGTCGACAGAATTCCATTCCGGATAAGTCTTCACACAGCTCTAGCTACAGCCTGATTTCAAAGGCTAAAATCCACATTTAAGGACTATGAGTCCAAAATCATTCTGAATTCCATCACTCAACGATCCGACAAGTTCCAATAACATAAATAGACATGGGAGAAGCGGTTATTAGGGATCGGGGCGCTAACTCTCAAAACGACCGACTGGGTCGTTACAGGTATGAACAACTGAATCATTTCATTAGAGCACTCATGTTACGTGCCTCGTTGCAGTTACAACTCAATTTACATGACCATCTAGGGAAAAAGGAGTCGGGATGTCGAAGGTGGAGGTTAGCTTCCTAGAGGTGGAGACCCAGCCTATTGATATACTTTCTTTGGTATGGCTGAGGTCGCTACACCGGATGGTGTCATTATAAGTACAATCTATAGTTATTATAAAGTGACAATTTCCTTAACTTGATTCGGTTATGAGTATCTAAGAAAGTCCTCCTAGTGTGCTCCACTCTCGAGTGAGCTTCGTAACTCTGAAATCTATTTATGTGAATACTTATATTTAAAAACTCTATGAATATAGCTATGTCTATCATTACATGTTGTAAATTTTGTTTAACCGAAAATATTTAAAAGTAGAAAAGGGAATGTTTCAAGTGAAACGGTATGCATATTACTTGTGATTCAAAATTGAGGACGAGGTCCTCGCATATTAATATGATTTGATATGTTTAAATCGGGCTACAAGCCGCGGTGGAAGTTATGTAAGGACAAGATCCTTGTAATGAAAATTCTTGTGTGTAAATTCTCCCTTGGGAAATTAAATTCGTACCAGAGTACTAATAGGGAGTCATTCCTGTTAGGGTTATTTGAAAATTTATGTATAATAATAGTAGTAGTAGTAGTAGTAGTAATAATAATAATAATAATAATAATAATAATAATAATAATAATAATAATAATAATAATAATAATAATAATAATAATAATAATAATAATAATAATAATAATAATAATAATAACAATAATAATAATAATAATAATAACAATAATAATAATAATAACAACAATAATAATAATAATAACAATAATAATAATAATAATAACAATAATAATAATAATAATAATAGTAATAGTAATAAGTAAATAAATCAATTAATTAATTAATTATCTGTGCATAATTTGCCAAATTTTTGCTATAGTTATTGAGCTTTAAACTATAAGGTAGGTGACCGTTAAAATAAGATACGTTAATTCGGGTATATAATTACGAGGTCTTCAAGCATCGTATCTCATTATCAGTATTGTGAAGGTTTGAAAGGAGATTTTTTCTTGTTAACGTGAAGCTATTTGATAATCCTGTAACTGGCTATGAACAACTATTAAGAAAATAGAGGAATTAAAGAACTGGCCTAGACCCACAATAGTCACGGAAGTCAGGAGTTTCTTGGGTTTGGCGGGTTACTACCGTCGTTTTGTGGAGAGGTTCTCATCCATAGCAGCCCCAATGACTTAATTGACTCAGAAAGGTGTGCCATTTAAATGGTCGAGTGATTGCGTATGCGTCTCGGCAGTTGAAAGTTCATGAGAAGAATTATCCGGTCCATGACTTGGAGTTGGCAGTTATTGTTCACACATTAAAATTTTGGAGGCACTATCTTTACGGCGTGCCGTGTGAGGTTTTCATGGATCATCGTAGTCTCCAGTACTTGTTCAAGCAAAAATGAGTTTAATTTGAGGCAGAGGAGATAGTTAGAGTTATTGAAGGATTATGATGCTACCATATTGTATCATCCAGGAAAGACCAACGTAGTAGCCGATGCATTGAGTAGAAAGGCAGTAAGTATGGGCAGCCTTGCATTTATTCCAGTCGGTGAAAGATAGTTAGATTCAGATGTTCAGACTTTGGCTAATCAGTTCGTGAGGTTGGATATTTCGCCCGGCAGTGTTCTAGCTTGTACTGTCGATCGGTCTTCTTTAATTAAGTGTATACTAGATCGGCAGGATGATGACCCGTATTTGATGGTTCTTAGGTACGCAGTTCGGCACGGTGGTACCAAGCAGGTTACAGTTGGAGATGATAGTGTTTGAGGATGCAGGGTCGTATTTGTGCCTAATGTTGACGGCCTTATGAGTTGATCCTTGAAGAGGCTCACAGTTCTATGTATTCTATACACCTAGGTGCAGCCAAAATGTACCAAGACGTGAGGCAGTATTATTGGTGGAGAAGGATAAAAAGGGACATTTTTGTGTAGGTGGCTCGTTGCTTAAATTGTCAGCAGGTAAAATATGAGCATCAGAGACCCGGTGGTTTGCTTCAGCAGATAGAGACTCCTGAGTGGAAGTGGGAGCGTATCACTATGGACTTCGTTGTTGGACTCCCACGGACTCGGAGGAAAATTTGACGCAGTTTGGGTTATTGTGGATAGGCTGACTAAATCAACACATTTCATTAATGTGGAAAGTACTTATACTTCGGAGAGGTTGGCAGAGATATATATATTCGAGAGATTGTTCGCCTTCATGGTGTGCCCGTGTCTATCATTTCTAATCGAGGTAAGCAGTTTACTTTGCACTTTTTGAGGTCAGTTCAGCGTGAGTTGTGTACCCAAGTTGAGTTGAGCATAACATTTCATCCTCAGACTGACGAGCAGTCCAAGCGTGCTATTCATATTTTGGAGGATATGCTCCGCGCTTGTGTTATTGACTTTGGAGGTTATTGGGATCAGTTCTTGCCGTTAGCAGAGTTTGCTTATAATAATAGTTATCAGTCAAGCATTCAGATGGATCCTTATGAGGAATTGTATGGTAGACGGTGTAGATCGCCAGTTGGATGGTTCAGCCGGGAGAGGCTCGGTTATTGGGTGCAGACTTGGTTCAGGAATCCTTAGATAAAATCAAGATTTTCCAGGAGTGACTTCGTGCAGCTCAGTCTAGGCAAAAGATTTATGCAGATCGTAAGGTTCGTGATGTGGCATTTATGGTTGGAGAGAGAGTATTGCTTCGGGTATCGCCCATGAAGGGTGTTGTGAGATTTGGAAAGAAGGGTAAGTTGAGCCCTAGGTATATGGGGCCGTTTGAGATTCTTGATAGAGTGGGGGAGGTAGCTTCTAGACTTGCATTGCCTCCAGGGTTATCCTCAGTTCATCCGGTGTTCCATGTGTCTATGCTCCGGGAATATCATGGTGACCCGTCCCACGTGTTAGATTTCAGCTCTGTCCAATTGGATAAAGACTTGACTTATGAGGAGGAGTCGGTATCCATTTTAGACTGGCAGGTTCGTCAGTTGAGGTCTAAGAGTTTTCCTTCAGTTCGAGTGCAGTGGAAAGGTCAGCCCGTTGAGGCAGCTACTTGGGAGTCCGAGTCGGACATGCATAGTAGATATCCACACTTGTTTGCAATTCAAGTAATCTTCTATGTCCGTTCGAGGACGAATGTTTGTTTTAGAGGTGGAGATTGTGATGACCCAAGGGGTCATTTTATGAATGTAAACTCCGTTCTAGGCTTGATATCCATAAAAAGATTAATTTTAAATACCTCAATTTGTCTGCGCAATCCGAGCGTGAAACCGGAAAGCTTTTATGTGAAAATATGAGAAATAGTAATTTCTAGAGTTAAAAAGTGATTATAGTTGACTTTGACCAACATAATGAGTAAACGGACCCGGATCTATGTTTCAACGATTCCGGGAGGTCCGCAGTAAAATATGGGACTCGGGCGTATGCCCGGAAATGAATTCCGATGTCCCAAGCCTTAGAACTCAATTTTTGAAAGAAATTGTTTTGCTGAAATATTTATGAAATAAAAAAAGAATTAATGTTTGAAATCATTGGCATCGGGCCCGTATTTTGGTTCCGGAGCCCGGTACAGATTTTTTATAGTATTTAAAGGTTCACTGTGAAATTTAGTAAAAACGGAGTTATTTGATGTGATTCGGACGTCCGGTTGAAGAGTTATGAACTTTAAGTGTTCTTGATGAAAATGATGAGTTTTGGTGTTTAATTCATGATTTAACATGTTATTTTCATGATTTGATCGCACGAGCAAGTCTGTATGATATTTTTGGACTTGCGTGCATGTTTTTTTTAGAGCCCCGAGGGCTCAGGTGAATTTCGGATAGGCCACGAGATGTTTTTACACTTGAACTTTCTGTTGTCGTTGTTGTTATTGGTGCAAAGCTCTTGTGTGCATTGCGTTCGCACTCCATTCCTCGCGAACGCACAGGGTAAATAGGTGGGGGGTCGTTTAGCTCTATGCAAACGCGGTTGGGCCCAGCGAACGCGTAGAGTTATTTGGGGGTGGGGGAGCCGCCTGGCTTTCCTCTATGCGAACGCGTTTCTTCTTGTTCGAATGCAGAGGCCCAAGGATCTAATGCTCCGCGAACACGGTCCTATCAGTGTGAACGCGTAAGCCATCAGGCCTGGGCCCTACGCGAACACAGCCCTTCTGTCGCGAACGCATAAGAGGCTGGCCCAGGCATATTTAAACATATTAAAAACCGGGCAGACTTCATCTTCTTCATGTTTTCGAACCCCACATCCCTAGGAACGAATTTCTTCACCAAATATCATCCTCAAATCATTGGTAATCAATTCTAAACTTTACTCTTTCAATTACTCATTTTTTTCATCACTTTTAAAACAAGAATTAAGAATTTTCATGGTAAAAATTGAGGGTTTGGGTAGAATTAGGGAATTTTGTAAAAAATCGAATCTTTACCTCAAATTGAGGTCGGATTTGAAATAAATTATATATTCGGGTTCGTGGGTGAATGGGTAAACATAATTTGGTCCGAACCCCAAGTTTAGACCAAGCAGGCCCAGGGTCGGGTTTTCACTTTTTTGAGAAAATTTAGGAAAAACAATAATTTTCAATAAAGTTAGTTCCTTTAGCATTAATTAATGATATTGAGTTAATTATGATTAGATTCGAGCAAGTTAAAACAAGATTCTAGAGGAAAAAGTGTTAATTGAGCAGTGAGTGGCCTGCGAAATTGAGGTAAGTGCTTGGTTTAACCTTGACTTGAGGGAATAGGAATCCCCACTTATTTTCTATGTGAATTGCATGTGTGTGGTGTATAGGTGAGGTGACGAGTATCTATGCACCACCAAATTGGCTGTTAAACATGATCATTTCCCCGTTTCCAATTTAAATTGATTCTTGGCTTAATTGGTCTATGTTCATTATTGTTTCTACGACTAATTGGCCTTATTCCTTGTTGTTGAATATTGATGTAGTTACTTTGAAATAGTATTGGATGTTTATTGGGTCCCCTTGTGATACAGAAAGTTTGAGCATTTTGGCATTGTTTTACGAGACGTAAAAATATATATGTTCATGTTGATTTCATTTTTCTGTGATAATATTGATGAGTTATGAGGAGTATAATTCTCTGTTTATTATTTGTTGAGATAAAAGTGTTGTGAAAGGCTTGGCCTGAACTGTGAAAGTTGCGATACATGAATAAATTGATAGTGATAAGGGTGGATAATTGATAGTGATAAGGATGGATAAATGATAGTGACAAGGGTGGACAGGGGAAATAAATGATAGTGATAAGGGTGGACAGGTGGGATCAGGTTGCACGCCGCAACAGGATAGTGAAAAGGGAGGATGATTGTGTTTTACTAGTTTTAATTATATAGATTCGGAAATATATTATTTTACTCCACGATTTTTCTCATATTCTGCACATATGGTTATTTTAAAGTAAAGTTTGGAAATTGGAAACTTGTGTGAGGTTTTGGTGATAGTTGAGGCCTGGAATAGGCGACTGAGTTATTTTATTTATTGTTTCAGTTATATTTTCTTGTTCGTGTAGAATTGTTTTATTGCGTTATTGTATATATTATTGTCACAGGTAATATATATATATATATATATATATATATATATATATATTGTTAATGCCCCGCCTTAGCCTCGTCACTACTTCGTCGAGGTTAGGCTCGGCACTTACTCAGTACATGGGGTCGGTTGTACTGATACTACACTATGCACTCTTATGTGCAGATCCAGGTACGGGCCAATAGTAGAGATATTTAGAGCTGCTACCTATCTCTTTCCAGAGACACAAGGTATATCTGCCAGCGTTCAAAAATCCTGAGAGTCTTCTCTATAATATTGAGACTACTGTTTTATTTGATTCAGAACAGTTACACATTATTTCTTTCAGCCCGTTATTTGTAGTATTCTTTAGTAGTTCGTGAATTGTGACGCCAGACCCTGAGGTAGTTTTTGAGTTATTTATATAATTAGTTTGTGGCTCGGTTTAGTTAATTGTTCATTATTTTGTCTTTGGAATTATTCGTTGAAAATCATTAGATTATGTTTATTTTAAAATTGTTTATCATGTTTAAATGGAAACTAAAAGGAAGTAGTTAATCGAATTCTAATATTGGCTTGCCTAGCAAGTATGGTGTTAGGCTCCATCACGATCCGTAAGGTTGGGAAATTTGGGTCATGACAAGTTGGTATCAGAGCACTAGGTTGCCCAGGTCTCACAATTCACGAACAAACTTGGTAGAGTTTGAAGGATCGGTACGGAGACATCTGTACTTATCTCTCAGAGGCTATGAAGTTAGGAACAATCTCACTTCTATTTTACTCTATCGTACGAATTTATTCTACCAATGATGATTGAACTTGTCTATTCTTGTCCTCTCACAAATCTTGACAACACACAAGGCGTCTACAACCGGACAAGAGATGAAGCCCCAGTGACAACTACGATTAGGGGAAGAGACAGAAGCAGAGCTCATTATAAATCTCGAACATCAGCACATATGGTACAGTCTCAAATGGATCGAGACGCGGAGGTTCTAGCTTAGTCGGTACATGTTGGGCTAGTCCAGATTCCAGAAGGGTTGATAGCTACTCCAGTATTTCATAACAAGGGGATAGTTGAAAGCAATGAGGTTGATTTATATGAGTTGTGAAGTTTAACATAGTGGTTTGTCAGACATTGTGACATATGACTTCGTGCCAAGTGGGGAAGTCCACCGTCAAGGAATAAATTTCGGGGTCATGTGTTATATCGATTTTGGGCCTAGAATGTATAAAGCCTGAGAATTTTGCAAGAGATGAAGCTGGGACATACGAAGGTTTACTCAGCGTGGGAGTCACGGTTACGGATTTTGGGGTGCTCCAGAGGGAGTACAGTGGTTGACAAGCTTCTAGACTATATGGTTCGTGCCAAGAATTTTTTGTATAGAGCCTTACCCTTGGCATCATTGTGGACCAATAAGGATAAGAGCTACCCCCAAAGAATAACGAAAAGCATATGAATAAATGGGATAGCTCAGTAGTGTTCAGTCAGCATAGTAAAAGAAGAAATTGACCGTCGGTGTTTGTAGCAAGTTTATGAAGAGGACGACCAGCCATTGCAATACCAACTACTTGACTTAGTTCTCATAAATTCTATTGGAAGAGTTTGTTTCTCGGGCTCTCTATAATGCGTGGCGCATAGGGTTTGAACGGTTGCGTCGGGTCACCATGATGGTGTCAGGATATGCCATCAGGTTGGATAAGTTAGTCAGTCATAATCCTACTTCGGTTCATATAGCCAGAGGGCGAGTCCCCAGACTCACTAAAGGACTTAATTATGATTGTAAATTTTTGTACGACTCAGGGCAAGTGATACTTCATTTCGGCTAGTGGTAGAAATTGCCTAGATATTAGAATGTGTCCGAGATGAGGAAAACAGGAAGCTAAGGAGACTAGGAGGTCTCGAGGTTCTAAGAGACTCGGTGGATTTTGCTTTGCAACAACAAATTATTTCGACAGGCTCTCGGGAATTGACCAGCCCGGTTCATATATGTGATTACTCGGGGTGCTTCGATGAGTTCTTTTAATGCACCACCACTACGAGATTCCTCCAACAGTTATTCCAGTTATTTGGTATAGACTCGATATAAACAACTGAATCATTTCATTAGAGCACTAAGGCTACGTGCCTCATTGCAGTTACAACTCATTTACATGACCAGCTAGGGAAAAAGGAGTCGGGATGTCGAAGGTGGAGGTCAGATTCCTAGAGGTGGAGACCTAGCCTGTTGATATACTTTATTTGGTATGGCTGAGGTCGCTACACCAGATGGTGTCATTACAAGTACAATCTATTGTTACTATAAAGTGACAATTTCCTTAACTTGATTCAGTTATGAGTATCTAAGAAAGTCCTCCTAGTGTGCTCCACTCTCGGGAGAGCTTCGTAACTCTGAAATCTATTTATATGAATACTTATATTGAGAAACTCTATGGAGATAGCTATGTCTATCATTACATGTTATAAATTTTGTTTAATGAAAAATATTTAAAAGTAGAAAAAGGAATGTTTTAAGTGGCACGGTATGCATACTACTTGTGATTCAAAATTGAGGATGAGGTCCTCGCATATTAATATGATTTGATATGTTTAAATCGGGCTACAAGCTGCAGTGGAAGTTATGTAAGGATGAGATCCTTATAATGAAAATTCTTGTGTGTAAATTCTCCCTTGGGAAATTAAATTCGTACCACTAATATGGAGTCATGCCTGTTAGGGTTATTTGAAAATTTCTGCATAATAATAATAATTATTATAATAATAATTATTATTATTATTATTATAAAATAATAATAATAATAAGTAAATAAATAAATAAATCAATTAATTAATTATTTGTGCATAATTTGCCAAATTTGTGCTATAATTATTGAGCTTTAAACTATAAGGTAGGTGTCCGCCCATGTGGCGTTAAAATAAGACACGTTAATTGGATTACCTAGCGGGTCAAGTTAGGTGTCATCGTAACTTGTGATTTTTGGGTCGTGATAGTAGAACTAGTTTACACTGTTTATTCCTTTTAAGTTATATTACTTTATGTTTAAAGTGTTCTGGAGGTTGTTCAAAATTTGTTCGAGCTTCATGAATTTGTTCATATTAAAAGGGGTATATCTTGAAGACCTATATATTTGTATGCAGTAGTAGAAGTAAAGCAGTATTTTTAGGAGTAGTGATATGCATATTAGTCATCATTAAGGAATTAAAATCAGTTGGTTAGCTAATAAGTTATAATAATTTAGTTACTATCTCTTTCATATAACATGTTAGATAATACATTAGTTAATTTGGTCGTATCATTTAATACAATTAATTCAGGTTTGTTAAATATTTAGAACTTTTATATTATAAAAAATTTGGATTTTTCTGAAATAAATTAAACATCAGGCCTGGTACATTTTCAGGCCCAAATTAATTGGGTTATATGGAATTGTACCTTTAGGTATGCTAAGTAAACTAAGCTGATAAATCAATTAAATTACTATTTTTTGAAGGCTTTTTTATACACAAATAGTTAAATTTACTGCTTTAATATCAATATAATTTAAAAAACAAAAAAGGCTTAGAAAGTAAAATTGGGCCTGATTTCGAATAAGTAACTTGTTTCTGTTTAGTCCCTATATCTCTTAACATCATATTTTCAAACACAATAAAATATAAGTGAGATCCTACAAATTGCTATTACAGAAATAAATCACAAAATGTCAGTCTTAAACTCGCTCTAATAAATGTGCATTGGGCCTGAGTCATTTGGACTCAGCCATCATCAGGCTCAAATCCTCTTAGAATTAGATTTACTTAGTTGGCCGAATGTTTGATAATATGTGCATTGGGCAAGAGTCCATTTGGACTCAGCCATCATCAGTCCCATATCATCTTCGATTAAGTTAGCTGGCCCAAATAATTAATAATGTGTGTATTGGGCCAGAGTTCATTTGGACTCAGCCATTATCAGGCTCATAGCCTCTTAATTATAGATCCATTTGGCAGCTAACACGTAAATTGCCCAACTATTTTAAATGAATATCTCACATAGTATTGGGCTTTTACATCTAGCCTCAAAACATAGGACATTTAACTTATAAACATGATTATAACCTTAGGTGTACTTATAATCGAACTAACTATTACAATTATGTACACGTACGTGTGATATAATTGTGATGCCAAATAAACCAAGGTACACATTCGTGTGAACACGGTCAAACATTCTTAGTAAAGTAAAATGCTTCAATCAAATACTCGTAAAAATGCTCTTAGGCGCAGTTTTTTAAACTACTATCGTGATTGTGTACACGTTCGCGTGACGTAATTATGATTTTTCAAATAAATTCAAGGTATGCGTTCGTGCGACTTTGACCAAAATTTTTCTTAAACAACCTAAGTGTTGTCAATTATGTACATGTACGCGTGTCATGATTCTTGACCCGTTAAACTAAATGGGTATACGTACCCGTAACTCGTATTAAGATAATTCTTTAAATCAAGTAATTAGAAGCAGTAAAAGGTAAAAATGTACTTAGGTCCTAAAATGAGTAATTTAAGCCAAGTATAAAGGAACTCGGGAGTGCCTAACACCTTCTCCCGGGTTAACAGAATTCTCTACCCGATCTTCTGGTTGCGCAGACTTTTAACGGAGTTAAATTTTTCTCGATTTGGAATTTTAAAATAAATGGTGACTCGAAACACCGTAAATAAATAATTCCGAGTGGTGACTCTTAAAATAAATAAATAATTCCAATTCGATTTATGTCACTTAAATTGAAAAAACTCGCATATTCTCCCTTTCGGAAAAAAGGAGGTGTGACTACTGAATTGGTTAGAGTCTCATGCTGATAACGTGTTATAAAACAATATAAAGAGAAGAGGTGTATTGCAGAGAAAAGTAGAGAGAGAAATTCTTATTGATTGGGATGACTTACGATGGGATAAAAACCCCTCTATTTATAGGGGAAAATGACTTAGTCACAAAGTAAAACTCTCTAAAAGATAGACATTCATTTTAATTACAATTCTATTCATAACAATAAGAAATATTTTAGTGTAAACTCTATTTTTTAAGAGTAAAAAGACGAATGATATTTCACTAAAAGTAGGGTACGCACTTTTTGCGTGTTCCCCTTGTCAATAGGTAAATATTTTTATAAAAATACATAAATAATACTAAACAATGTCTTTGAGTTAAAATAAAAATAAATAATTTTTTAATGTATATATAAGGTAAAAAGTTTACTTAATTTAAAGTCCTAAATATTGGGACTTCATACTTAATTCAAATAAAGAATAATTTAATAAGAAATATTTTAGTTTTTTCCAAAGTCCTAATTAAATATTAAGAAATAATCAAATGATTATTTTGTCTACAGTAAATTCTATTCCTAAAGAGTAAAAAGAAAAATGATATTTTACTAAGAGTAGGGTACGCACTTTGTCCGTGTTCCCCTTGTCAATAAGTAAATATTTTTATAAAAAAATACATAAATAATACTAAACTATGTCTTTGAGTTAAAATAAAAATAAAATGTATAACTTTATAAATATATATATATATANGATATATATATATATATATATATATATATATATATATATATATATATATATATCATAACCAGCGTAATGAAAGTCCTTATATTTTTAAAAGAATATCTTATGAAAAAAAAAAAAATTATGTCGTGGTAATGAACAAACAATTAAAATTAATTACTTTTCTCATGATGAGTTTGGCATGTAGCCCCTATGAAAAAAATTGATATGTGAAAATATAAACATTAAAATTAAGTACTATTGTGTCAATAATTTACAATATTAAATTTTTTTTTAATATATATATATATATATATATATATATATGTGTGTGTGTGTGGGGGGGGGGAGAGAGAGAGAGAGAGAGAGAAGATTTGCAAAAAGAAAAGATAATTAACGACAACTCATTTAGAATCAATTTTATCTTCTACTGTTTTATCGTTTTTGTTTTAACTTTGCATACATTAATCAAAAATAATAATTGATTATATGCTATTTTATAATTATTGAACAAATGCTACACATTAAAATAAATGATGTTTGGAAGTCGAAATAATTACTGAGTGTACTTTCAAGTATTATACAAAAGTTCAATAGATAAAATTTAGTTGATTTCAAAATTTTGAGTATCAAAAAATTTACATGGAAGATATTATAGATATGTTACACACTTCAAATAAGTAAATAATTTATTTAATATTTAAAATATTAGAATTTTCTGTATAGTTGTCAAGTATTGTTTCTTAAATTGGATTTTAAGCTTTTTAAAGTACTCATGATTTTTAGATGGCTAAAATGGGCTAGAGTTATACGTAGTCAAAACAATAAGCTACAATTAATAACATAAGTATATCTTCAAGTAAATAATTATAAAAATTGGTGTATATAGAATAGCTTAATACTTTATTGGAAGAAAGTGTACTACATAGAATGGAGCTTTGGAGGGTCCTAAAACATTATATGCACGTAGAATAAGAAGAAGAAAATTATAAACTAATTGTTTGAGTTGTACATGGTAAACTTAATTAATTTTGATGTCCTAAATATTATAATTTCCTGTGAAGTCGTTCAATTAAGGAAAACTAGGTAAAGTTTTAGTTGACTTCAAAATGCTAATTATTATGAAAATAATTAAATAACTATTTTGTCCAGTGCAAACTCTATTTAAAAGGGTAACAAAAGGCAAAAGACATTTCGCAAAAGAATTTCTACATTAATCATTTATAATCTAGTTCTTTGTCTTTATATTCTACTAGTTCGGTGCCAAAACTTTATTTTATGTTAAAAATTATTTTTGATTGAGTCCTTAAATTATTCATCAATACAATTCAATCATTATCAAGGTATCTTGGTGTATGATAAATTTTCTTGATGAGTATCTGTTTGATAATATTGATATGAGAATATAATGGCGAAAAAAGTGATTGATAATGTATGTCTCATATTTAAGAAGTGACCGATAAAGAACCAACTTGTTAGATTAGTTTCTTTGTAGAAAAAAAAAACACGACCTGATCAAAACATGAACACCCCTTAGTAAATAGGATCAGAAAAATTCCTACTAAAGCTTAAATACCATTAGGGGTTGTTTGGTAGGTTACAATTATTTATAAGGTACAATAAACCGGGGTAAAATATGGGATGACTTTATTTCGTGTTTAGTTGAAAATATTTTATTTTGGTATAAGCAATTACAGGATTGTTTAGATCACTATTGTAGCATTATACCACTCTCTGTGCCATAACAATCTCGAAATTATTAATCTCAAAATATAATAACAAAATAAAATATTTTGCTCCTTCTGAAGCTCTTATCCTAGAGTTATAAAATAAATTAAAATTAAAATTAAAATAAAAGTTTAAACAACTAAATATACTCTTTGTATAATTTTTAGTCTGACCAACCAAATATCCATCAATCAAAGTACTAAATATTTTTGATGAACCAAATATCCATCAATCAAAGTTCTAAATATTTTTATAGTTATTTAATCCTCTTATTATAATTTCTATACAATTTGCTCACAAACAATGTCCCCTAGAGTTTACCTTATTTATGGAATTACCAAACACATTAAGGCATTGTTTGATTTACAATAATTATATTGTGATTATTATAAGTTTTATGGGTTTATTAAATTGAGCTTATTTATATGATGTACATTTTCATGTATTTTTTGGTTCATTAGTTTAAAAAGACACATATGCATGGTATAATATGATATAACAAACTATGTGTTTGGTTTTGCACAAAGTAAACTTGGATAATTTTTGTTTTCAATTGTATTATTGACATTCTTAGGCCCCGTTTGTTTATAAAAGTTATTTCCTCTTTCCAAAAAAAAAAATTAAAAATATATTTGTCCTTGAAATTTTACAAGTTTTTGGAAAATTTTCGAAAATGTGTTTTTCAAAAATTTCAGAAAAAAAAATTCCCTGCTCACAAAACTGCAATATTTTTTTCAAGTGAAATGAATGTTCAAACATAATTTCAAATTCCAAATACCATTTTTAAACTTAGCTCCAAATACTAATTTTGTTTAAATTTATTTTTGTCTCCAAACGCCTACTTAAAGAACTTTGATTGTTTTATCACGGGATTAACAAGTACCGAGATTATTATCCACATATAATGTATACGGTCGAAATCGGGCATATCCGATTTCACAGGCATGGGAGCTGCCTCGGAGGTAAGCTCGTAATGGACCAGGCCCGAGCTTGAAAATAGAATATTTGGCATGGAAATCGAAGTGTTCGCTGAAGATCGGGACCGAGCATGGCTGACTTCGAGTGAGGTATAATGACGGAACGGCGATATATTAGCAAACGATCGAAGATCACGGCGAAAATCCCGGAATAGATCGAATCAAGCGGTTATTGACGCCAAACGTGGGATTTATTTCCATAATAAAAATTGCACCTTATTTAGGATTCCTACGTTATATAAAGAGGGATATCATTCACTTGTAAAATCATCATTTATTAACTAATAAAGAATATGTACGTTGCTCTCTATTTCACTCACTATTCATTACTGTTTATTCTATTCTTTACTGTTCTTGTTATCCAACCTCAAGACCATCTCAAATCGAGGTCGAAAGCACTGCTAGAATACTGGTTTGATTAATTTTACTGTTAGATTTATCTATTTAATTCATTGTTTATCAATTGGTATTGGACTAAATCACATATCCTTAAAACCACAATATAAGTTTAATTGTTACTCGAATTTTAGGGTAAACAGTTTCGCGTCCACCGTGGGGCTAAGGATAATAGAGATTGTTCAGTACTGATTCTAGTAAAACACACTATATTATGCTTGTTCTTGTCAATAATTTTTGCTTTCAGATTAAAACATGTCAAACTCACAAAGCGCATCCACACATGATGACAATGGCATCGGACTCCACTTGGTAAGAAAAATGTGATTGATCCAGGAATCGAGGTGCCACAGGCTAATCTTGGAGGAGCACCGGTTGTCAACCCAGTCGATATCAGTTTGCACGTTGCTCTAAATGCGAACTTAGGCGCAGATCTCGATGTGAGTGTACGAAGAGAAGGCTGATCTTGATGGCCAAGGAACACAGGGCAGAGGAGACGAAGGAGTCAGTCTCTAAGTGATATTCGAGATGCTTCAAGGTCAGCAAGCCGCCATTGCTCAGTTACAAAATCAACATAAAGCTCTAAATAGGGTCGAGCCAGAGATTACTCGTCGTACCGAGCCAGTACTGGAAAGATCGAATGATAACACATCGGGGACTGACCCTGCGACAATGAAAATTCTCGAGGAGCTCACCAAGAGAATTGAATCAGGAGAGAAGAAAATCGAAGACAACGATAAAAAAGTGAAGACTTACAACTCCCGAGTTGATCAGATACCGGGGGCACCACCAATCTTGAAAGGAATGGATTCGAAGAAGTTTGTGCAAAAGTCGTTTCCTCCGAGTGCGGCTCCGAAGCCCATTATAAAGAAGTTTCATATGCCTGACATACCCAAATATAACGGGACCACCGACCCCAACAAGCATGTTACCTCTTACACATGCGCCATTAAGGGTAATGATTTGGAAGATGATAAGATCGAGTATGTGTTGTTGAAAAAGTTTGGAGAGACCCTGTAGAAGGGAGCAATGATTTGGTATCACAACCTACCACCAAATTCCATCGTTCCTTCGCCATGTTAGCAAATTCTTTCATAAAGGCGCACGTCGGGGCCATAAAGGTCGCAATAAGGAAATCGGATCTTTTCAAGGTAAGACTGAGGGATAAAGAGATGCTAAGGGAGTCCGTGTCCCGATTCCAAATGGAGAACATGGAGTTTCCACTGGTCACAGACGATTGGGCCGTTCAAGCTTTCACCCAAGGGTTGAATGAATGGAGTTTGTAGCCTCGCGTCACTTGGAAAAAAATTTGATCGAGTATCTAGTTGTAACTTGGACAGATGTGCACAATCGGTATCAATCAAAGATCATGGTTGAGAATGACCATCTAGGAGCCCCTTCTGGTTCAGTACACCCAAACATGTCGACAGTTAAAAATAGGAGGGACGTTGACAGGGAGCCAAAATGGAACAAGGACCGATATCAACCGTACACCGCAAATCGAAGGAACAATGGTCCCAGACGCAGTTCCGCCTGGAATGATCGAAGAAGTGATCGAGGACACAATTCTCGGGACTTATGAGAAAAAGTGGTTTTGACAAGTATGCCAATCCCACAGAGGCACCTCGGTTATCAGAATATAACTTTAACATCGATGCATCAGGCATTGTATTGGCAATCGGAAGGATCAAAGATACTAGGTGGCCCAGACCCATACAAACTGATCCTTCATAATGAAACCCAATTTTAATGTGCACGTATCATAGTACGCATGGTCACAGGACCGAGTATTGTAGGCAATTAAGGGAGGAGGTAGCCCGTCTATTCAACGAGGTCCATCTTCGAGAGTTCCTCAGCGATCGAGCCAAGAATCATTTCAGGGAAAGAGACGTCAATAGAAATAATGAACAGGAAGAAACCAAACATGTCATACATATGATCGTCGGTGGAGTCGACTCTCCACAGGGACCCATATTCAAATGCACTATGGTGTTAATCACTAGAGAGAAACGAACCCAAGATTATGTGCCCGAAGGCACCATGTCATTCAACGATGAAGAAGCAGAAGGCATTTCTCATCCCCACAACGACGCTCTCGTAATTTCTATCTTGTTGAATAAAGTTCAAGTTAAGCGTGTTTTAGTGAATCCAGGTAGCTCGGCAAACATCATTCGATCAAGGGTCATGGAGCAGCTCGGCCTACAGGATCAGATCGTGCCTGAAGCTCGAGTCCTAAATGGCTTTAATATGGCCAATGAAATAAGTAAGGGGGAGATTATCCTACCGGTGAACGTGGCTGGAACCATTCAAGATACTAAGCTACACGTAATCGAGGGCGACATGAGATATAATGCACTACTCGGAAGGCTCTGGATCCACAACATGAGGGAAGTACCTTCGACTCTCTATCAGATGATAAAGTTCTCGTCGGCGGACGGTGTAAAAACAGTGTACGGAGAACAATATGCCGCAAAGGAAATGTTTGCGGTCGATGAGGTAACACCGATCTCTACACTATCAACCTCGCAAAGGTCGAGCATCAAAGGTAAACAGGAAGCCAAATAGAAATCACCGCCACCAGCCTCGACCGAATCAGAGAAACAGATGATAGAAGAAGAAGAATAGGAGGATTTTCCAACCCTCGAACCTTTGATGTTCCCGAAGATTCAGACGCCAAAAAAACAATGGTCGAAGAGCTGCAACAAGTTATATTGATCGAGAACCAGCCCGAGCGAAAGGTATACCTAGGAACGGGGTTAACCCCAGAACTAGGGAAAAAGCTTATCCAATTTATTATTGATAACATAGATTGTTTTGCATGGTCCCATTTAGACATGACAGGGATCCCACCGGAGATAACGACGCATCGACTAAGCCTGGACCCTAAGTTCAAACCGATGAAGTAAAAGAGAAGGCCCCAGTCCGAGGTAAAGCAAGCATTCATAAAGGACGAGGTAAATAAACTTCTCAAAATAGGGTCCATTCGGGAGGTAAAATATCCCAAATGGTTAGCCAATGTAGTCGTAGTCCCTAAAATAGGGAACAAACTTAGAATGTGTGCAGATTATAAAGATTTAAACAAGGCATGCCATAAAGATTCTTCTCCACTGTCTAACATCGATCGCTTGATCGATGCCATGGACGGCCACGAGATCCTTACTTTTCTCGATGCCTATTCCTGGTACAATCAAATCCAAATGAACCCGGAAGACCAAGAAAAGACTTTGTTTATCACCAAGTATGGAACATATTGTTATAATGTCATGCCCTTCGGGCTAAAAAATGCGGGAGCTACTTACCAAATCCTAGTAAATAAAATGTTCGAAGAATAAATAGGTAAGTCAATGAAAGTTTATATTGATGACATGCTAGTTAAGTCCGAGGACCATTTGGCTCATTTGCAGGAAACGTTCGAAATCTTAAGGAAATATAACATGAAGCTCAACCCCGAGAAATGTTCCTTCAAGGTCGGTTCCGGCAAGTTCCTTAGTTTCATAGTATCGAATCAGGGGATCGAAATCAACCCCGAGAAAATCAAGGCCATCGAAGACATCACCAGTGTAGACAACGTAAAAGGCATACAGAGGTTGACTGGACGGAAATCTGCCTTGGCCGATTCATTTCGAGGTCATCGGATTGAAGCCACAGATTTTTCTCTCTACTCAAAAAGAAGAACGATTTCGCCTGGACCCCAGAATGACACAGGCATTAGAGGAATTGAAGCGATATCTATCAAGCCCACCACTACTTCACACTTAAAAGGCAGACGAGAAACTTTACTTGTACTTGGTAGTATCTGAAATCACGGTAAGTTGTGTCCTTTTTCGAGAAGAGCAAGGTACGCAATTTCCTATTTATTATGTAAATCGAACCTTAGGGGAAGCGGAAACTAGATATCCACACTTAGAAAAATTGGCACTTGCACTGATAAGCGCCTCTAGGAAGTTAAAACCATACTTTCATTGTCACCCCATATGTGTATTAACCACTTACCCACTCCGTAATATTTTGCACAACCCCTAAAATAAGCGGATACGATATTGAATATCAACCCGGAACGGCCATCATGTCTCAAATTTTAGTGGACTTCGTGGCCGATTTCACGCCAACCCTCATACCCGAAGTTGAAAAGGAACTCTTGTTAAAATCAGGTACATCATCGGGGTTATGGACCTTTTTCACAGACGGTGCTTCGAATGTGAAGGGGTCCGGGCTAGGCATCATTTTGAAGCCGCCCATAGGTAGCACTATTAGGCAATCTATCAAAACTTCTAGATTGACTAACAACGAGGCCGATTATGAGGCCATGATTGCAGGTCTCAAGCTAGCTAAAAGCTTGGGAGAAGAAGTCATTGAAGCCAAGTGTGGCTCTTTACTGGTAGTGAACCAAGTAAACAAAACCTTCGAAGTTCGAGAGGATAGAATGTAAAGGTATTTGGACAAGTTGCGGTTAACTTTGCACCATTTCAAGGAATGGACTCTACAACATGCACCTCGAGAACCAAATAGTAAGGCCGATGCGCTTGCAAATTTGGGGTCATCGACCGAGGAAGATGAGATCAGCTCGGGGACTGTCGTTCAACTCTCGAGATCCGTGATCGAGGAAGGACATACCGAGATAAATTCCACAAGCTTAACCTGGGACTGAAGGAATAAATACATCGAGCACTTGAAGAATGGAAAGCTCCTATCGGACCATAAAGAATCGAGGGCCCTACGAACTAAAGTTGCTCGATTGACATTGGCCGAAGATGGAACATTATACAGAAGGACATTTGATGGATCATTGGCAGTGTGTTTGGGACCAGGGAACACCGATTATGTTCTATGAGAGGTCCATGAAGGCACTTGTAGGAAACACTCTGGCGCCGAGTCACTAGTTCACAAAGTCATTAGAGCAGGATACTACTGGGATAACATGGAAAAATACACTAAGGAGTTTGTTCTAAAATGTGATAAACGTCAAAGGTTTGCATTGATGATCCACCATCCCGGAGAACAAATTCACTCGGTCGTATCCCCATGATCATTCATAAAATGGGGGATGGATATCGTCAGCCCTCTGCCATCGGCCTCAGGTAAAGCTAAGTTTATTTTATTTATGATTGACTATTTCTCTAAATGGGTTGAAGCACAGGCTTTCGAGAAAGTCAAAGAAAAAGAGGTTATAGACATCATCTGGAATCACATCGTGTGTCGGTTCGGGATACCCGCAGAAGTAGTATGTGTCGCGCCCCCCTTTTTCCTCGCAGAATCGGGGTTTCGACATTTTTGGGAAAACTCATTTCCTTTTGGGACGGGGTGTAGGATTTGAAGAGTCGCCACCTAACGGATTAAGGTGTGTTAGGGCACCTAAAGCAAATGACTCATAAACCGGTTTTACATCACCAGAGATTGGGTAAGGGATCGAAATTACCTTGAGGGGAAGGTGTTAGGCACCCCTCGAGGTCCAAAACGGTGGGTCCCGGCCAAACTCAATTTAAGGGAATTAGTCTTTTAAGCAAATAGAGAATACTTTAAAACAGGAATTAAAGGGGTCCTAAGTTTATTAGCCTATAGGATCACTTTTATGCAATACTTTGTAACCTTCCTCAAATAGAGGTGTTACGCGTAGTATTAGCGCACAGGTCATCATCTCCTTTACTACCCAATTACCCTCCCTCTTTTTCCAATTATTATCTAAGCATTCTAATAACAGCCGATACGTATCCTATGCGTGCACTAACCCGTCCCTTAACTGTGGCCTTGGAGGTGTTTAGGACCTCTCTTAAGGTGGTTGTAGACTCACCTATGTTGCTTAAAAGGAGAAAATTAAGCGACAAACAAAAATCAAGTAGGACTATCACATAAAGAGCAGTTAAGGGGGTTCACATTTACCTCCACAAATAAACAAACAATTGCCAACCTATTCAGACAAAGCAGTTTAAACTATTTAAAGGTCTTATAGCAGGATATCTAGATGATCACAAAACAGAATATGCAGCATTTTCATTAAGGCGAGGCAGTGTGCACCTAGTTGTTTGCCTACTGGTCTTTTATCACTTACTGAATCTGGGAACACTTATAAGCAGTCAAACAAACACAGTTTTAAACTTCAGAACTTTAATTAACCTACAGGCTTTCCTAGGTGATAATCGGGCAGGATCCTATAGACATGGTATCTAAGCGTTAATCAGACCATACTCATAAACCAATGATTGATTTTTAACATGCAGATTTTATCTGTTTAGACCCTATAGGCATGTTGTCTATGTGCTGAAAAATGATCACAAGTATTACTTCAGGACATATAAACAGAGAAATTGATTTTACATATTTATCTCTACAAGCATGATATCTAAGTGTTGAAATTGTTTTATACTTATATCTTATAGGCATGATTTCTAAGCGGGTAAAGGCATTAACCAGTTGCCAAGCAAGTTCAATAAGAAGATCCTAGAGACATGGTATCTAATGCACACATGGAGGTTTTGAAAATATGGTACTTGATGCAGAATTGATAAACGACCTAGAAGCAGGATTTCTAGGATGCAAAGTGTGAAAATTCAGGATTACAAATAATGAGAAGTCCTATAGGGATGGTTTCTAATGGCATGCATATAATAATCATCATAGCAACCTATAGGCATAATAATCATCATAGCAACATTTTTTTTTTTTAATTTTAAAAGTGGATAAAACAGATTACCAGATTACAAGAACTACAAGCAGAACCACATTTGACACATGGAGTTCAGCCATTGACTCCACTAGTCAAGTATACATAACAGAGTCACAATCAAACCCAACAGGGTTTCACATTGCCTAAGTAGGCTTAATTCATTAGCAGTTACTAAGTGAGCGTATGAACATGTATTAAACAGGGAATAGCATGTTGGGATTAGAGTACTAATCAGACAGTTATACAGAAAAGGTAGCAGGGATTGAGAGCATAGAAATCATTAATCAGGACTTGTTAGGGTGAATACATAAACACGACAGAAATGAAAGCATGCTAGTTGGGAGACCAGTAGACTAGTATCCTAGATCAAATAGGAACATGCTAGAGTGCATGAACCCTACTACCATATTGGAAAAGAAAAATTCACAAGAGTTAAGGTCATGCTAGCTAACAGAAACATAAAGCAGGCAGAGACAGGTTGACATCTTATAACAGCCAGATTACATAACACTGAATAGGACATAGCAACAGAGATAGACATGCTGATTAAGAGCCATAAACAGGAAGCACATAGGTTTAATTGCATATGATAAGAGCCAGATTACATAACACTGAATTGGACATAGCAACAGAAGTAGTCATGTTGACTAAGAGCAATAAATAGGAAAGACATGGGTTTAACTACACAGAAGTAGTCATTCTGATTGAGAGCAATAAACAAGAAAGCACATAGGTTTAACTTCATAGCATATTGAATGATAATAGGAGTGGAGACGTACCAGTTAAGAGATAGCAAATAGAAAGGTGAAAGTATGCAGAATCCAATAGTCTAGCCTTGCCTTTCAGCCGGTTAGATAGTGCAACAAACACAAGTAACAGAAAGATGTGCAATAGAGAGTGTATGAATAAGACTGAGTTTTTGTGTGTGTGTGTGTGTAAATTTCTGAGTGTGTTATTTATTTATTTTTTTGTTTAAAGAAATCAGAATGAGAGTTTATACAACACTTAGTAGAGTAAAACAATTAAGATAAGAAAATTAGAGTTCACAAAATAAGGAAAGCAAATACAATCGGCCAGATAATTGGGGGCTAAATTTGGCCAAATAATTCAAAAGAATCCGGGAAACTCCCCCTAAATTGGGGAAAATCAGTTAACAACTCAGATTGGGATTCAAATAAGGTAAACAAATCAATCACACACCGTATAGAAGTCAATTAAATCCCATAAATCAGACTAATAATCTAACTAAGGCAAGTAGTACCATTAGGCGTCACAAAATAAGGAAAATAGGTAGAGTATCACAAAGAAGTATCAATCACGGAAGAAAAAATATAATTTGAACCATAATAGAATCAGTCAATATCTTCTGATTGACGGAGATGAAAAATAACGGGAAAATCATTAAAATAATCAGTGAAATAAGTAGAAACCCTAGGGTTTAAAGTATAGACATAAAAATCAGTCAAACAAGTAAAGAAAATCAAGGTTAAACACTTAAAAACTTAGAACCTTTTTTGCAGAGAACTTAAGATGGAACCCTAGTTTTAGAAAACATTGAAACCGATTAATAATAAGGAAAAACAGAAGGTTTTCAAAGAAAAATATCAAAATAATACTTAAAATCATCTCAGATCTACAAGTATCTGAACAGACCCACGTAAAAAGATATTAGGGTTTTGAAAAATGACAGAGATGAAAATCTGGTTTGGAACCAGAGATTCGAGCCATAAACACAAAGATAATAGTATTCACAAACGAAGATGACCATAGGTAGGTTCATGAAAGGTTTTGAACAAATCTGAGTTGAATCTCTTCTAGTTTCCTTCATAGAACAACAAAACCGAACAACCAGAAGAGGTAGGAGGCCGGCAGGGGCCTGAAATCACAGGGAAATCCCATGGAGCGAGGGTTTTCCTGTGACGATGGCTAGGTTGGGGAGAGCCTGAGAGAGAGAGTTAAGGAGGGAAGGGAAAAGGGGACGGCGGAAATGAAAGAATGGCTAGGGTTTAGGGGGTTGGGTTTAATTAAAAAAGGTAATAATATCATGGACCGTTGATCTTTGAGATCAACGGCCAGGATTCTATCTGGGAGTTTGGCGGGTTTAAAGAATTGGGTTATTGGGTTGGATTTTGGGTTAATGAGTTTATTTTAATTGGGTTGGGGTGGAAATTGGGGCTAAGGTCCGAAAATTAAAGAGGATATATGTTAAATACCTAATTAATTTGATAAAATAATTTATAAAAAAAGCTAATAAAATGATAAAATGATATTTATGCATAAAAATGATTTAAAATAATTACTTAATATTATAAAAATATAAAAGGTCATTTTCTTGTAAAATAGAGTAATTATGCACATATGGGCTATTATTGCAAAGTTATTGCAATTATAGCCTACATATGTAAAATAGGGTTATGCATAAGATAATTAAAGCTTAATATAAATGATAAAATTAAGCAATAAAGTTATCATAAAACCCATTTGTGATGCAATCAATAATTATAAATAAAATAATAGGATAAATTAATTTAAAATCCTTTAAAAATGCAAAAATTATAGGAAAAATATTAATTGATGATCATGCATTGTTTTGAAGATATATGTGCATTTTGAAAATAATATAGGAAAAAATTGGGTATCAACAGTTGCCCCTCTTTACCCGAGAAGGCTGAAAGAGTTATCGGGTAAAGATATGATAGCCAATTTTGACCGAATAGGGTGATTTGAGAGACATAAGCCACACTCTAGTTTTTGAGCTGCCTATATATCCCTGGTTTTAGATGAATCAGGTTGTGTATAGTTTTGGATTCATCGGCGAAATATACCGATGAAGTTATCACAAGGACGGATACAAGGTTTCGAAATGGTGAAATGGTTACAGTGAGCGGTCAGGGTTGAAATAGTGTGAAGGAACTGGAGCGGGATTGCTTCTGTTGGGATAATGGTTGCTCAATTGGGTTACCTGCAAATGAAAGATGCACTACAAGCATATATTTTGCGTAAATTTAAACATGATGCAAATTCCTTTGAGACCATAAGAATTGTCTTTGGACGGTTGAGGACGACGTCCTTAGACCATGATGTCCCGGGCCATGAACTGAGCTGTAAGGAATTAGCAGGCCATGAAATGATGTTCTCGGGCCATGAAAATAGTGTCTCTGAACCATGACGCCTTTGAATAATGATATGCAGGTTAAGAGATCCTTAGGCCATGGCATGGTGTCTTCCGGCTATGAGGATGGTGCCGTCAGACTATGATGTCTTCGGACAAGCTGGCGATATTTCAGCCCATGAGGTGCAAAGACATGATGCTAGGAGCGACAAGACAAGGCTTAATCTTGCATGGGGTTGAGGGAAGAGCTTAGCCCGAGAGAATAGAATAAATAATGCAAGAGAGACAGTGCTTAGTCTCATGCAAGATTCGGGACAATGTTTAGTCCCATGCAAAATGAAGGCAGCACTTAGCCTTATGCGGGATTCGGGACCCAGCTTAGTCCCATGCAAAGTTTGGGGACAGTGTTTAGTCCATGCAAAGAGGAGGCAGTGCTTAGCCTCATGCAAGGGGGAGGAAGATCTTAGCCTTATGAAAATAAGGAGGCAGGGATTAGCCTTATGCAAGATTAGGTACAATGTTTAGTCCCATGCAAATAGAAGGCAGTGCTTAGCCTTATGAAAGATTCGGGACAATTCTAGTCCCATGCAAATAGAAGGCAGTCCTTAGCCTTATGCAGATAGAGAGGCAGGGCTTAGCCTCATGCAGGATTGAGACAGACCTTAGTCTCATGCAATGAATAAATAATAGGTGATAGCAGACTATTTCTTAGCTGGGAACGAGTTTGGTAGCTTTGTTGTTATGAAGATTGTGGTTCCAAGGTGTGAATATTCCCTGTTCCTGTATTCAAAGAAAAATTGTGAGGTTTGCAGGGGGAAGGTTGGTTCGTACATGCGTCTGCTTGCTTGATTTATTCTACTCTGTCTGAAGATCCTGTTCAAATTATCAGGGTAGCATTTGCTAAAGCAGAGTTTATGTTCAAAAGCATGCATGCATAATTTTCAAAGGCACTGTAAAATATAGTTTAGAAATTGGTTAGATGAACCAGTGACTGTGACATGATCAGAGACATTGCGACTTCTTCTGCCATAGAATTTTGAGGGTCCTCATCAAAATTCTGCCCCAGTTAATGAATAACATTTCTGACTGCTCCATACGCTGCGGTTGGCTGAACTTGCTTCAAAATTTTGAGGGTGAATTGTGATGGTGGGAAAAAATGGAAATTTTATTGAATTGTGACCGAACCCACAGGGTTGGCTAAGTATCCTCTCTTAAACAGAATCAGGTCGAACATAGTTCAATTTACATTATGTAGAAAAGCATAAGGTGATTTACACATAATATCTTTTGACTGCATCTGAGTTGATTGGTTTTGGCCAAACTTCACCGTCCATCTCTGCGAGTATGAGTGCTCTTCCTGTCAGTACTCTGTGAACCATGTAAGGGCCTTGGCTTTGATCTGTTTAGTAACTTCCTCTTTGATTTTCAGGCTCATATCCGGCTTGAATTTCCTGAATTTCTGCTTTACTGGCGGGCACATTGGATTCGTAGGTAACTTATGGGCCACTATGGATGTGCTCAACCCCGTCATATCGTCATATGACCATGCAAAATATGTCCTCGTATTCTTTCAACTGAGTGTATTCCTCTTTCTCTGACGGTGACAAGTGGATGCTTATTCGGGTTTCCTTGACGGTCTCATAATCCCCTAAGTTGACTATCTCGGTCTCGTCTAGGTTGGACTTGGGATTGTTCTCAAAATCCTTTACTTCTCTGACGATCTCCTCAGGTATTGCATCCTCTTCTTCTAAATCACTATCCTTTTGTTGTGTTGTCTCATCACACGTCACAGTTGTCGGTTCATCAATATAGGAAATAGTAATGTTGTAGGGATAAAGATATGAAAGAAAAGTAGTAATAATAAAACATCAAGCCATTTAAAGCGTCAAACAAAATGATTTTCGATAGCTTAAATAACGTTTTTATAACGTTTTTGGAAACAAAAAATTGAAAATATTATTTAAAACAAAATGCAGAAGAGGAAATCATTTTCAAAAGTAAACAGTGTTATCAGCCTTGCTACCCCGGGACTCGTCGGGCCCTTGATGGTCTAACAGTCCAGTTCTTGAGGAATGTTCCTCCTTCCACAGCTTGGATAGTAGGGCCTTCCTTCTCCTCCTCCTCGACGATCACACACCAGTCTATATCATCATCTTCCAAGAACAAATTCCTCAATGCTGCCAATGCTTCTTCTTCCTCTGATCCCCATAGACATCGTCCTGATGGAAAGTCTGACTTAAGTACGGCACGGGTTGTTCAAGAGGGTAGTATGGACCATGCCACGGTAGTGACCAATCATCGTATTCCTGCCAGGTGTACTGATACCCCAGTCCAAAGGTGGTACCATGGCGTTTCAACTGTATTGGCTTGGAGATACCCTGAAGGTTTTTACCAAGCCCTCTGCCAGGTTCGTACCCTTGCCATGCCAATATGCTTTCTATTTTGCTACTCCACCACTTATCCTTTTCGATTGCATTAACACACTCGATGTGGTGGTAAGTTTCTTCACCTAATTTCCTTCTGTTATCAACCGCCGGAACAGTCTGACTGGTATAAATAGGGTTGCTCCCATCTCCATGGATGATCACTTCTTGATGGTTCCATTCGAACTTCACGGCCTGGTGCAAAGTAGATGCTACAGCCCCAGCGGCATGTATCCAAGGTCACCCCAACAGCAGATTGTAGGAGGCGGATATGTCTAGTATATGGAATTCAACATAAAACCATGTAGGACCCATCTGCAGGCAGAGGTTAGTTTCTCCAATGGTAGCCCTTTGAGACCCATCGAACGCTTTCACGTTCATTGTTCCCTCTCGTATCTCATGTAGACCTTTGCCCAACCTCTTCAGTGTTGTCAATAGGCAAATGTTGAGGTTGGATCCTCCGTCAATCAAAAATCTGGCAATAAACTTGTCTTCACATTGCACTGTGATGTGCAGTGCCCTGTTGTGATTAAACCCTTCAGATGGCTGCTCGTCCTCATGGAAAGTGATTTTGTGGCTTTCTAGCACCTTCCCCACCATATTGGTCATTTCTCCACCAGTGATGTTGTTGGGCACGTATGCTTCACTCAACACCTTCAATAGAGCATTCCTATATGCCTCAGAATTTTGTAGCAGCGACAGGATAGTTATCTGAGCAAGAGTCTTGTTTAAATGATCAACGACAGAGTACTCTCTGGCTTGTACCTTCCTCCAGAGGTCATCCGGACCAGTCTCAATAATGGGCGGTTTGCTGGAGCTCTGCTTACTAGTTTATCCCAAGTGTTTAGGCATATAAATCCTTCTTGTTCTTGTCATTCCTTGTGCAGCGCCAGATTCTTCCATTTTGGTCTTCCTCTTTCTTCTAGCCTTAGCCACATAATCCCAAGGTACGACATTGGTACTGAAAGGCGGTGTGGTTGCCACCGTCACTGTGAAAGGTGTGGCTACTTCTACCTCAAATGGAATAGGTGCAGTTACCTCAACCTCAAATGGAACCGATGCAGTTACCTTAACCTCAACTGGCGACTTGATTTGCACCACAATAGGATTGAGTGTCACCGCGAGTTTCTTAGGATTGTCACCCTCTTTTATAAGTCCAATTGATCCCTCGGGAGCCCATTCCTCATCAGTTTCTATCACATTAATCCCTTCGCCCTTATGATCTGGAAGAGGATTGTTGCGGACGTTGGGTGCACCTTCCTTCGCATGGATGACCTTATTGTCAATCAGTGTCTGAATATTATCCTTCAATGTCCGGCACTCGTCATTAGTGTGCCCTTTCATACCGGAATGATATGCACAGGTTTTATTCGGATTGATCCATTGAGATGAGTTCTCCATGGCCACAGCGGGAATAGGGGCGACATAGCCAGCAGCCTTCAACCTTTCGTACAACTGGTCGATGGGTTCACCAATGGAGGTATACTGTTTGGGAGGTTTGCGGTCAAAATTGGGCCTGGGTTTTTGGTAGTTTGGATGAGTTGGAGGTGATTGATAGTAGGATGGTTGGGAATTGTAAGTATGGTAGGCAATAGCCGGTTGGGAATATCTGGGAGGTTAGGGTTGGTATGTGGGTGGAGGCGTTTGGTATATAAATGGAGTTTTCGGGCCTTGGGCAACCATTAATGTTCCCACTTCTCTCTTCTTTGATATGACACCTGATTGAAATGCTTTAATCGTGGCCTGCGGTGCCTCAAAATTTGTCACCATCCCACTTTTAATACCCTCTTCAATCCTTTATCCGAGTTTGATGATATCGGAGAACTTGTGGTTCTCAATAACCATCAGCCTTTCATAATACTATGGATCTTGTGCCCGGATAAAGAACTTGTTCATCTGTTCCTCGTCCAATGATGGTCTAACCTTGGCTGCTTCTGACCTCCACCAAGTAGCATACTCGTGGAAAGTCTCAGTTGGCTTCTTCTTTATGTTCTGGATATAGAAGACATCAGGTGCATTTTCCGTATTAAATCTGAACCTGTCCATGAAATCCGACGCCATGCTCACCCAGTTGGCCCACTTCTTGGGATTCTGGCTTATGTACCAGGACAGAGCATCTCCAGTAAGACTCTTCATGAAGAGCCTCATTCGAATCCTCTCATATTTTCCGACCCCCACAAGCTTGTCACAATAAGTCCTCAGATGAACTTTGGGATCACCTGTTCCATCAAACATTTCGAACTAGGGAGGTTTGTAACCCTCTGGTGGTTCCACATCTGGTTGTATGCATAAATCCTCATATTTCAAACCTTCTATCCCTTTACTCCCTTCAACACCCTGAACTCAACTTGTCAACTTCTTGAGCTCCTCATCCATGTTCTTGATGAGCAGGTCCTTCTTAGCGGATTCTGGTGTATAGGATATTGGTTGAGTGGAATGACGTAGGGTTTTCACATATATGGGGTTGTTCTGGTGAAGGCCAGGAGTTTGGGTATAGTGATGATCATTGATGGAGTTTTGGGGTTCGGGAATAATTTGTAGGGTATTTTGAAGAGTGTGATAGGTGGTTTGTTGGTATTGAGGAGGGAGAGGTTGATTTTAAGGTGGGGTTGTATACTGTTGAGGTGCGGGGAGATTCTGCGGGCGTTTTTTGGGTGTGTTTTGAGGTGGTACAGGGTTCTGGGTGTCTGGNCTTGATGCGAGACTAAATTGCATAGTTTAACATGTGATATACCTTACATTTTATGCGCATTAATGATAAAAATACACTTGTTATGTGCTTAATGGAGTTTATTTCATGTGTAGGTGAAGTGGAGATGGAAACGGAGCTAAAGGGATGCAAATACGTCGAAAAATACACAAAAGGAGACACCCGGGCGATAGCCGGGCGACAGAGCCCTACAGCCTGACCCTATCTGGCATTAGCCAGGCCTTAGGGATGAAACGCCATCCCCACCCTGGCGTTATCCAGGCGTTAGGGCTGAAACGCCAGCCCTAGCCTGGCGTTAGCCAGGCCTTAGGGTCCAAACGCCCAGGGTTCCCAGCTTCGGCCAAATTCGAGTTTTGATGAGTTAAGTGTTTTCCGGTTGAAATAGAAGTATCCTACATGGTTAGGGTTCGCCCTAAACATATAGATAGACATAAAACAACACAACTTATAAGGAGGAAGGAGATTCGGAAGGCATTCGAAGGATTCAACAAGAAAACACCATAGAAGTGAAAAACATTGATTTCTACATCTTGTATTCATTACTTTATATTTCAATTATGCAATTTATATTAGTTTGGATTCTTATAAACATGAGTAGCTAAATTCTTTAGTCTAGGGTTTTGGTAGAACCTATTGGGGATGAATTTGTTGTGATATTAATATATTTTGGTTGATTAATCTCTATTTTTTCAACTACGTTCTTATTGTAGTTGATTGAAAGGGCCCTCAATTAGCTATTCCAATTTATTATGTATCTACTTGAGAGAGAGTGCATATTTAGGTAATTGTTTGAACAACATCACTCCCAGAGTATAGACGAAAGTCATAACCGAGGGTTTAGAGGTTGGATTAGAGATAACGATACTTCGGGTGCAATCTAAGTGAACTGTAATGCAATCTAGCTAGCGTAACTTGAGAGAGTGCGTCTAGTAAATTATCATAATTACTTGAGAGAGATTTATGGTAGATAGAGTGTTCATGATTGATAGAGACGATTAATCAAGCTATAAGAAATATCCGAGGAAGAATTCACCAACGGGGGAAACCATAACCTTAGACCTTTATTATCAATGTTTACATTATGTTGTTAGTTAATTTCTAATTTATTATTTTGTTATTAGATTTAGTAAACATCACCAATGGATATTCAAAAGTATTGAGAAAATTGAATAAGTACCAGTAGTATTTTAAAGACTTAGTTGATACGTCTATTCCCTGTGGGATCGACTCTGGGCATAATACCCCAGATTATATTTGCAGCGCCCGTTTAGTCTTTCTATAAGACATAGTTGAGCGTGATCAAATTTTGGCGCCGTTGCCGGGGAATTAACGGTATTATCAATTGAGTTGAAAGAAATACAAAATTCTGAAACATAGTCAATTTTCTTTAAAATTTTCGTTTTCACATTGAACGTTTAACGTTTGCTAAGTGTTGCAGGTGCATGCCTAGAAACTCATCGAGGACTGGTGAAGTAATTGAAGCCTTATCAGACCCTGAGAAAGTTTTCAGGACCATAAACCGGACCAACCGAAAAAGCAAACATCAACCACAAATTGAACAAATCGAAACAGACATGGAAGATCTACACAACCGGAATAATCATGGGGATGATGTGGTGGACCCAGTCGCTGAAGCTCCTTTATACGACTGGGCACAACCTACAGCTGAGAATTTGGCCACGGCGATATTGGTTCCTCAAATACAGGCCGAGTCCTTTCAGATTACAAATAATATGCTGCACCTATTGCAGAACAAAGGGCTATTCTCAGGGTCGTACAGTGAAGACCCCCAGCAGCATCTAAAGAACTTCCTGTCAATTTGCAAAACTCAAAGGCAGCCAAACGTCACTCAGGAAGCAATAAAACTGTTGTTGTTTCCATTCTCAGTGACTGGTGCTGCCCAGACTTGGCTTAACTCACTCCCCATCAATTCCATTACTACATGGGAGGAGTTAGTCAAGCAGTTCGTGAACAAGTTTCATCCACCCAACAAAACTGCTCAACAAATTGATGAAATCTTGAGCTTTAGACAGAAACCAGTTGAAACACTACAAGAGACATGGGAAAGATTTAAGAGTATGCTGGTTATCTGTCCACATCATGGCATTCCTGAGCAAATGTTGGGGCAGCACTTTTACATGGGTTTGGCGGATACTGTGAAAGCAAATGTCGATGCTTCAGCTGGTGGAGCATTCTTGAGCAAATCGTGGAGAGAGAGTCAAATCTTACTTGATAAATGGCACAAAATTCAGGATGGACAATAAGGAATTCACCCATTACTCCTGTTGTTCATTCAGTGCCATTCGATCCATCTAATACAATTGCAGAGAACGTGGCCACCTTGATAACACAAATGAGTAT
>ML426994.1:12831-32831 GCA_005239525.1 Nicotiana knightiana | reverse complement strand
GAGTACACGTACGCATGACTCGTTGCAGGATAATTTCTTAAAAGCGGTAAAAGGCAAAATACACATAGGTCCTAAACTTGAGTAATTAGATAATTTGAGCCAAGTATGAATCACTAAGCGACCATGCTAGAACCACAGAATTCGGGAGTGCCTAACACCTTCTCCTGGCTTAACAGAATTCCTTACCCAGATTTCTGTGTTCGCGGACTGTAAAACAGAGTCAATTTTTCCTCGATTCGGGATTTTAAACCGGTGACTTGGGACACCATAAACTATTCCAAGTGGAGACTCTGAATTTGAATAAATAATCCCGTTTCGATTATTGTCACTTTAATTGAAAAAACTCCCTTATTACCCTTACGGGGTAGTGAAAAAGGAGGTGTGACAGCTCTGGCGACTCTGCTGGGGACAATTAATAAGAATTCGAGTTTTGTATATTGACTCTTGTTTTGCTTTTATCATGTTTTGAATATTATTGTGTTTGGAAGCCTAATGTGCTATTTGTTGCTTATTTACCGCTTTAATATTTATTTGAACTGTGATATAAACTGTATCCTCTCTCGCACCCCTCTGAGTCTTCTTATAGGTAGTTATGTTGTGTTTGCCTACCAGCATCACAAAAATTTCTGTCTTGAGATAAAGCCAGTTAGCCTACCAGCTTCTGGTGAAGGATTTAGTCACACATGATTAGGCGGGAGAGTTGTTAGCTAGCCAGTATTGTTCTACTACTGGTGATGTTTGACGCTCCTCGGCTCGGGTTGTCCGCTCGGGTAAGCCAGGTCTAGATACCATCTCCTTTAAGATTTGAAAACTTAGAAGAACAAGCCACAAGCAATGAATATCCCTAGTAGGCTATGTTTTATTTGCATCATATGCATTGGACTTAGCGGGACTCGGCAAAAAGGCCGGGTCCGTCGAGGAAAGGTACCTATTTTTCAGATCAACATGTTNTTTTAACCGAACTACGCGGGTCTGATTCTCACCGGATGTGAGATACGTAGGCAAACCCCATCGGTTCCGGCCCCCAATTTTCAATAATCCAAAAAAAAATAAAAAAAAATCCTTTAATTCCTTCTTTAAAAGTCTTTCTTTAGAAAATACCAAATATAAAAAAAAATTTAAAACAAAAAATATTTTCTTTCATTTTAGAAATCTTTCATTCGAAAAGAAAATCAAAAAAAAAAGTTAGTTTATTTAATTTATTCATGTTCTTTCTGAACTACGTAATGGTCTGATTCATGCGGCGTCATGATACGTAGGCAATCCCCATCGGATGCGATCATAACCATAATTAATCTGGAAAAAAAAAATTAGGAATAAAAAAATAAAAAAAAAGAGAGAGAGAAAGAAAATGGAACACTAAATTCAAGATGAAAATAAACCAATAAACCAACAAGCCGAGATGAAGCATGAAGCATGTCAAACTCATTCTAGAAATGAAAATGGCATTAGGTGCATGACATATAATGTGTGATTAATATCTGCAAAATGCCTAACTCTAACACGTTTGTTGTTTGTTATCTAAAGATAAGTTAAACAGAGGTAGTTAGTTTGTGGATTAAGCTGGCAACTCACCCTTACAACACGAGATCAAAAAGGAAAAAGTAGCATGGCAAATAATAGTGAGAATGAGTCAGATAATGATGGACAATTGGTCGAACAAAGTACGGGACTGGTTGAAGAAGTAAGAGTGTTGAAGCAACAATTGGCAGAGATGTACCAAGCTTGGGCGAATGGACAGGCACCGCCCCCACTACCCATAGGGTCTTCAGATAACCTTCATAATGCATCAGTTGTAAATCAAGTGCCCATCTCCCTAACAAGTAATCCATTGTGCCAACCTGGATTAAGTCTGAGCATTAACCTTCCCACTATCCCTGGTACTTCCATTCCACGTCCTCCAACCGCACCCCCTCAGAAATGACCCACATACTGTACCCATTGTCTCTACTTTCACCGTTCCTCAACCAGCTCTTGCTCAAAAGTCCAACAATGATCCACAACTGAATACTCATGATGCCCAACATTACTCTCCAGAACTGACTTTCAAGGTTCCAGATTCATAGAAGCATACTCCTCAGAACATGTTCCTAGTTGAGATCGAAAAACCTGACAAGAATATGGAACAAGAGGAAATGACCAGAAAAATGAAGAGCCTGGAACAAACTATGAGAAACATACAGGGTTTGGGAATCCACAAGAGTGTTTCGTTTAACGATTTATGCATGTTCCCCCATGTCCATTTGTCACCCGGTCTCAAGACCCCCAAGTTTGACAAGTATGACGGGCATGGTGATACCATTGTCCATTTGAAGAGGTATTGTAACCAATTAAGGGGAGCAGGAGACAAAGAAGAATTACTCATAGCTTATTTTGGGGAAAGTTTGACAGGAATTGCTTTAGAGAGGTTCATAGATAGAGACATCTCTCACTGGCACGTTTGGAACAAAATGGCTCAAGATTTTGTCCAACAGTTTCAGTACAATATTGATATAGTTCCAGACTGCTCCTATCTCATTACCATAAAGAAGAAACCAACAGAATGCTTCAGAGAATAAGCAATCAAGTGGAGAGAGCAGGCCGCTAGGGTCAAACCACCAATGAAAGAGGCAGAAATGATTGACTATTTTCTCCAAGCTCAGGATCTTGATTACCTCCATTACATGTTGGCCTCCATACGTAAACCTTTTGCTGAGGCGATTAAGATTGGTGAAATAGTTGAGAATGGCATGAAATAGTGGAAAATTGTGAGTCAGGCAGCCCTTAAGGCATTCTACATCCCCGTCTGTCAGCCACATCTACGATGGTAGCTTCGTTGATGTTGAGGAACGACTATGAACCAGGAAAAGATTAGGATACTCTCTGCAGGGAATTGTGAACCATATTGCTCCATATTTGAAGAAAGATACTTTTGGTTTGGGTTTTAAACCAACATCAACTCACGTGGACAGAGCCAAGGCCCACAAAAAGAATGGTTGGAATTTGTCCAAATCAATCCCTCACATTGCCTACTCTTTTGTCAAGCTGCAATCTGAAGAAGCCCAAAATCCTTCTACTCAGGATGACATTGATGAAGTTTGCCAGTCTCAAGGAGATGTTCTATGATATCAATATGGTTCAAGTTGGTGAGGGCCCTAGCCGTGCAAGTGTTCAGCTGATTGGTCCAGATACCTCGCTCAACAACTGGGAAGCAACTCCTCTTCCCATCAGGAAGGAGTTGTGGTAGTCTGTTTTGCTGCTTTTTCTGTATTTGGATTATTTTAAGGGTTGTAATCCAGATATTTTAGTTTAATTGCTTTGCTTTAATGTTAATCCTTCTATCCTTTCAAAATCAATGAAATGAAGTTCCATTTTCTTAGTAAAATTCCATCTTTTCCTTTTCCTAATTTTTGTTAATTTCTTATCCTTTTCAGTTTCGTTTATGTTGGCTTTAAAAACGTGGCATGCATGCGGAATTCATGCCCAGATCTTAAAAAGTTGTCTAATATCAAAATAATGAATCAAGAAGTTGAGATTCCCTCTCTCCTAATCATTGTTGAAGTGGGGATCGAGGATACTGACTAGGTCAAGTCCCGATTGGAACAGTTGAATTTAATTGATGAAAAGCGTTTGGCGGCAATTTGTTTTGGTCAATTATGCCAACAGAGAATGGCACGCGCTTACAACAAGAGAGTGTTCCCAAGACAATTTTAGGTAGGACAACTTGTTTTGAAACGTATCTTTCCGCACCAGGAAGAAGCAAAAGGAAAGTTCGCCCCGAATTGGCAAGGTCCTTACCTCATCAAGAAAGTATTGTCAAAAGGAGCTCTAAACTTGGCCGATATAGAAGGAAAGGTGACTGATATATCCGTTAATGCAGATGCGGACAAGAGATATTATGTCTGACATGAATCTGTTAGGGCAATTTTATACTTAGCATTCTCAGCTTGGGATGACGAAAGGCTATCATTCTCGCTACCCAAACACTGGTCAACCCTAGTTAGCCCTTTAAAGCCTTGTTTATATTATTTCTTTGTTTTTCCCTCTTTTGGAACCATTGTACTTAATCAAAAAAAAAGGAGAAGTCAAAAAAGAAATTTAAAAAAAATCATCAAAACGAGTTCATGTTAATTGAACTACGTTCGACCTGATTCCGAAAGGATACGTAGGCAGCCTCACTCTAGGGTTCGGTCACACTAAAACAAAAATCTATATTTCCTAGTATTCAAAGAAACTGGGGCATAATTTTCTTTTTTTTTTTCGACGGTTTTCCGTCAAAATGGTTCCAAAAGTTGTAATTCAGTTGAATAGTTCCTTTTACTTTTCCCTTTTAAGACCTTCTGATCAACTTTCGAGAATGCTAAGTTGGTATATTACGGTGAATCTCGGCCATTGTAAAGAGAGAAAAATAAAATGAGAGAGTCTTATCGGTGAAAACCTTCACGGGCACTATAAGGCGATAGTGAGTTAAGAGAAAGACAAATGAGAGAGGTCAATTGGTGAAAACCCACAAAGGGCATCGTTGATCGATTTAGGCCTTCATATACCCCGGCACAAGCATGGTTAAGACAAAGAACTCAGTTTCAAAGTGAAGTTTACAACAGATTTTGAGAATTAGACGGTTCAGACGGATCGAGCATCTAGTCCAAAGTGCATGTCATGTTCATTGAAGTCAGCATATTCCTCCAGATAAGTCCTTTCTTATTTTTTTCCCCTGAAAGGGACGCTTCTTGATTAAGTTGTAATACCTATTATTTCACCTTCTTGTTTTTTTTTTGTACTATTCTTTTTGAGTCCTTCTCAATCTAATTTCGTTAAAGCAAAGCAAAGAAAAGGCCCCAAAATTGGTTACTGTTTCCCTGTTATATGAAGCAAAACTTTCTGGGCATGAACAACATAGGCAAAGGCATAAAGCCACCTTTGATTTTCCTTGAGGAGCAAAAGGCGTGAAGGACGGAATGTGTCAAGAGTTGACAAAAGTTACTCAGTTAAAAGTTGTTCTGGGAGCAAGGTTGTTTGCATCATAAACACAAATGGTGATAGGCACAAAATAGTCAGGTTTTAATATTGAGAAAGATGATCTCCAGAAACAATGACAGAATCTCCAANAACATAGGGTACAACATTCCCTAGTAGCATCTTAGAGTGCCACGAGCCTCATCTTATTGCCAACACAGGGTGCTACATCCCCTGGTTGCATTTCTTATTGCTAACATAGGGTACTACATCCCCTAGTTGCATTTATTTTCTGCCTACATAGGGTACAACATTCCCTAGTAGAATCTTAGATAGCCAAGGGCCTCAGCTTATTGTCAACACAGGGTACTACATCCCCTCGTCACATTATTTTCTGCCTACATAGGGTACGACATTCCCTAGTAGCACCACAGAACGCTGCAAGCATTATCTTATTGTTAACACAGGGCACTACATCCCCTAGCTGCATTTAATTTTTGCGTACATAGGGTACAACATTCCCTAGTAGAATATCAGCGAGCCATGAGCCTCATCTTATTTCCAACATAGGGTACTACATCCCCTCGTCACATTATTTTCTGCCTACATAGGGTACGACATTCCCTGGTAGCATCTCAGAGTGCCATGAGCCTCATCTTATTTCCAACATAGGGTACTACATCCGCTGGTTGCATTACTTTTTGCCAACATAGGGTACAACATTCCCTAGTAGCATTTCAAAGCGCCACGAGTGTCATTTTGTTGCAAACATAGGGTACAACATTTCCCTAGTAGCATCCAGAGTACCATGAGCCTCATCCTATTTCCAACACAGGGTACTACATCCCCTGGTTGTATTTTTCTTCCAACATAGGGTACGACATTCCCTAGTTGCATCCTAGAGTACCATGAGCCTCAGCTTATTGTCAACACAGTGTACTGCATCCCCTGGTTGCCTGCTTTCTTGTTAACGCTGGGTACGACATCGCCTATTATTTAAAAAAAAAGTGTCTTTTTCAATTCTTAATTCTGCAATAGCAAATATAGTTTAATGTGTTTTCAATAACTCACAAAAATTTCCTAGTGCAAACTGGGGCAAAAAAATTTTGTTCGTTTTGTTTGTTTGTGATGGCTTGTAGGTTTTTCCACAAAGCACGGATTGGATGTGCAAAAAACAATATTCCGGCTCTCGCCCGAGAAAGTGGAACGTTTGATCTCAACACCATCTGCAAGCAGCTTTGACAGGATGCATGCAGAGACACAGGGTCTCAAGATCCATCTTCTTATCACCTGATCAAGAAGCAAGCCTGTGAGAATATTCCATTGTCTGTTACATCGAGAGCATCAAGTTTCAGCCTAAAGTCAATGAAGGAAGCAAGTCAAGAATCAAGACAAGACCCCAGATGGCATTTAGATAGGAATTTTGTAACTCTTAGATTTCCAGAGTATGTAATTTTCTTTTCATTTTGATGTAATAGTAGGAACCGCGGATCGGAACCTCGACGGAACTTCGCTCGAGCTCAGGTGCGGAGGCTGAGGACTTTGCGGTCTTTCCGCAGGTGCGCACCTGGGAACGCAAGTGAGATTCCGTAGGTGCGCACCTGGGAATGCAGGTGCGGTTCCGCAGGTGCGGAACCACTGTTCAGAGAGTATAAAAACATGCCTTCGCGAATTTTAGCCATCTTTTGCAATATTTCATCCAGGTTTGAAGCTTTTGGAAGGGTTTTGAAGAGGGGATTCGATAGTTCTTCATTGAGGTAGGGTTTTTGGATTCTAAACTCATTTATATGTGATTAAAGGTCGGATTTATGGTGAAAATTAGGGAAAAATCAGTGCAAATTGGGTAATTAGGGCATGGGATTTAGAGTCTTTAAAATGGGGATTTGAGGGGTCATTTGGACTCCGAATTTAGTTTTCTTTATATGTTAGGACTCGTGAGATGATGAAGAACAGTTTTGTATAAAAATTTCTGAGTTTCGGGACGTGGGCCCAGAGGGTCAGGTTTTGACCAATTTCAGGATTTTTGAGTATTTTGATACATTTTGATTGAGATTAGTTCCATAGAATATTATAATGATATACATCTGGTTGTTGGTAGATTTAGAGCACTCGGAGGCCGAATTTAGAGGCGAGGGCATTGCGGAGTAGTGTATTAGTCGGTTTTGAGGTAAGTAACGGTTCCAAACTTGGAACTAAGGGTTCGAAACCCCAACCTATTTGATATTTGTTGTTAATTAAGGTGACGCACTTGCCAAGTGACGGGCATGCGGGCGTGCACCGAGTATTTGTAGCATAGCTCATCCCATGGCACTGTCTACTGGTTATCTCAGATTGATATTGTACTGTGAAGGTGGTAATTACCTGGAACGAAATACAAATCATGCTAAGTATAAATGTTAAGGCTTCACGCCGATGTGTTTAGACCAGAATGGTCGATTATTGCTGTCTCTATCTGTGATTATTGCTTTCATGTACTTAGTCCTGTTATAGTATATGTTTCATGCCTCAGTCTCGTAAGTTGCTAGTTTATTCTATCTAATCATTGGTTTGCGTTGATTTGCATATGTTATAGCATTATAAGTGAGACTGGAGGTACTGACTGAGTGAGGCTTGGAGCCTCGTTTTGAGACAGTTATGAGGTCGTACTGCACACCGCAGCGATCCTGAAATCAGGCCTTTGCTGGCTTGATATAGCGCTTGTGCTGGAAGGAGCCCCTCCGGAGTCTATACACCCCCAGTGAGCGCACAATGTTCCGGAGATGGATTTCTCCGTGGTTATTATGTTCCAGAGATTGATTTCTCTGTGGTTATTATGTTCCGGAGAGAGATTTCTCCGTGGTTATTATGTTCCGAAGATGGATCTTCTCCGTGGGGGGCTGGATCGGCCTTTTTCCTCAGTACTTGGTGACTATGTCACTTGTGTTTATGTAATATCCGGGATGGACTTCCCTGGGCCTGAAGGCCGTATGCTAGTACTGAGTGGACCACCCTATGAGAGCTTGATTAATGAGTACACATCATTCTTGATTCTATATGAATTCATGCTGGTATGCAGAGTTACAGACATATATTGATGCATCGTGTTTAATTCCTGATATATTACTGTCATGTCCAATTTATATACTGTTGTTTAAATTGTCGGAGCTTTAGTCCGTCACTAGCTCTCAGCCCGTAGTTTGGTTTCGTTACTACTGAGTTGGTGTACTCACGTTACCCCCTGCATCTTGTGTGCAGATACAGGTACATCGAAATTTAGCTCGGGCCAGGGATCATAGCAGTTTCATCGTATTTATTTTCAAACTATGTTAGTCATTTCTTTTGATTGTATTAAGTATTAGCAGCTCATGACTGTGTGACATTGGATCCAGGGTTGGTAGGATTTGGTCTTTTGAATTTCATAAACAAGTTTTCCCAAAAATATTGGATTTATTATTATTATTATTATTATTATTATTATTATTATTATTATTATTATTATTATTATTATTATTATTGTTATTATTATTATTGATTTCAGAATTTATTAAAAAGGGACATTTTATGGGAAATTTTATTTAGTTAGATAAAATGGGTGGCTTGCCTGGTTCCACGACAGACACCATCACGACTTCAAAATTGGGTCATGACATACTCAGTACTAACATGTGTTTGATATTTGATACCATCAACTGCCATCAAGCAATGAGCGCAGAATTTTAAAATTTACTAAGTAAAATTGAGCTGTAATTAAAAATTAAGGAAAGTAATGTAAGTTATTGAACCTTGGTGAAGAACGAATGCACCATCGTAAGGGAATTGACGTGCAGGATTCAACCCAAATAGAAATATCTCAAAAGTAGTTGAAAAAGACACAAAATTCTATAAAAAATATACTACCTTCACACATTAACTAAATGAAATATTATTCATATTCTTCTTAATATTTACAAATGGTACCTAGGATATGCTACGTGAGTTATATCTGCCAAAAGCAATTGATGCATGGAAAATGGTGGATGATGTAATATTACCAAGTCATGATTTTGCTTTCTTCCCAACTTCGACATGTGATCGGCGCAATTGTTACCTTGTCTCAAAGTATGAACTAGACAAATTTGAAGTTCAGACATGAGACGTCTACATTCTTCTATCACATCATGATCAGGGTGACTTTCGACATCATTTCTGACACTTAGCAACATTAGGGCATCATTTGAGTCGGTTTCAATGATAACCTTCTTCAAGTTGTAATTTTTAGCTAGGATTAGACCACCATGTATAGCCCATAATTCCGGAGTAAGGCTAGATGTTGCTTTCCTACTAAGCCTGCCGTAGAATCCGCCTATCCACCTTCCCTTGTCGTCTCGTGCAACACCTCCAATTCCCGCTAATCCTGAATTGGGTATAAAACTGCCATCCGTGTTAATCTTGATAAATCCCGAAGGAGGGAAAGACCAACTGATATAGACGGGTGCATTGCTGTGTTTGGTTGTTGACTGACCATGGCAGCCCCGAGCTGTGTGTTCAATTCCAGGAAAATGAATAGCTTGCCAATTAGTACTAGGCACATACACTGCCATGCTTTACTCAGTAGATTCTGGTTACTAAAAGTGTGATGTAGAAACAAATGAGATGAAGACTATAAATAATAATAAGGTTATGCCAAATCCTAATTGTATTGGGATTAACCATTTAGGAATATTTCGGCCAAAACATGCTAATTCCAAATTGTTTAGGGTTTTAACGTTTAGTAAATGGAAAATAGGAAACCAAATTGGTTTAGGTTTGGGTTTTAACTCGTGTGAAAAGGGCAAAAATTTAGCTCGTTACATATCTGGATGAGAAAATTAAAGCAATTTAACATCTTTATCTCATTATGTGTCCAGGAAAAATTGACGGGACATTTTATCCATGAAATGGACAATAAAATAATATGAGACATAGAAATATATCAACCTAAATACAAACTTTATTGCTACATATCAACCTAAAGATGAAGAAAAATCAAGAATATGAGACATAGAAATATATCTCTTCGATTCAAATAATTACATAAGTTTCACGACTAAAGAACAATATCAATACTTTTTCCCCCCTCGAATGCACGCATCTCCTCCGAACAATTAAAATGACCAAAGACAGATATACTTAATTTACGGTCTGATAAATTAATTGATTAAGGAGCATGTTTTTTAATTAAGGGAGTGGGTATTATTTTTAATTAATTGGAAAATATTGTTTGAAAATAAAAAGATGTGTATACATTAGGAGTACAGTACAGAAAGCACTCTAAATACAATAGGTCTTTATAGTATTTCAGTTCCAGACCTCTACATAATTTTTATTCTTTCCTTTTTTGTCTTCCCTACATTGATAGAAAACACTAAGAACTCAAAACATTGGACGTTTGGACCATGGAACAAGATGGATGGAAACTGCTAGTGAAAATAGTTGCCAAGTCTTTTGCTAGTATTTTGTAGAGAATGTGCTTTTGGGTTACACTCAAAATGACGAAATTATCTTTCAAGCAGGAGCTTATATTATAATCTATGATTCTAAACGACATGAATTCGTTAAATTTCTTCAAATATCTCCATATTCACAACATTACATAAGTCCAATATGTTCTGAGAGTTTATATTTCCCGAAACCCAATGTTATGCGCAAGAGAAAACAACTCACTGATTAAGTTGTTGATGTGCGTATAAGTTAGTCCGAACCCCACCGTGAAATATCCATAATGTTCTTCAATTATTTTCCATATTCCATTTGATTTTGCAATAATACATTACTTATGTTTGAGTTGTAACGAAGGTGCAGTAAATTTGCATATTATGATATGTCATACTTTTCGTATTATTACTAATTGTATTATAATTTATAAATAATAAATTATTTGTTATAATTAATGTAATTTCTATAATTACTTTTTATTTTATACTATCTTAAAATTCGTAAAATTTAAATATTCGTGAACTTATGCCTCGCCTCACCTCACACCCCGCCTTTTAAAACATTGCATACAAATACAAAGTAAAAGTTTTATTTAGAAGCGAATACTCCCTAGAAAACTAATTCAATCAATTATAAAAAAGAATAATACATAAGAGTAATTGGAGTTGGGAATAGTACTGTTATAGGTTGTATTTATTTTCAATTTACCCCCATTAAGTTTACAATGTTTAGTTTTAGTCCCCTTTTATCTTTTTCCCCTAAAAAGCCACTACGTAGCTAGATGGATAAAGTTTGTTCAGTCTCTGCTTGTATATATTCAGCCAAGAAGTAGTCTCTGCTTGTATATACAATCTCTGCTTGTATATATTTGCTTTGCATCTACTTTCTCACTTTCATGATGTTATTTTTCCTGTGGTTTTTATTTGTGGTACTGATATTGTCTCTTTTCATCTTCTTGAGCCGAGGATCTCTCGGAAACATTCTCTCTACTCCATCGGGGTAGGGGTAAGGTCTGCGTACACACTACCCTCCCCAGACCCCACAAGTGGAATTTAGTGGGCCGTCGTTGTTGTTCTATGTCAACAAAAACATAACCCTATTGTCTCAAATCTAGTTTTTTTTTCCGGCTTGGCGATAATTATAATGGGTAGAATGCATGGGCTGTTGATACCGAATTTTTCCCTATAATATGTTTTCAAAATGCATATATACCTTCAAAACTACGCATTAGCATCAATTAATATTTTTTCATAATTTCTGCATTTTAAAGGATTTTAATTAATTTATCCCAGTATTTTTATTATATAATTAATAATTACATCACAAATGACATTATAACAATGTCATGGCTTAATTTTGTTATTTATGTTTGTACTAAGCTTTAGTTATTTCACAAATAGCCACATTTATATTTTTGGATTACAATTGCAATGACTTTGCAATTATAGCTCATGCATGCATTATTACATTATTTTACCAGAAAATAGCTTATTGTATTTTTAAAATATTGGATAATTGTTTTAAAACATTTCTATGCATGAAAATTATTTTTATAATCTGCTAATTATTTTATTAATTAATTGGGTATTTAACAAATTGCCTCTTAATTCCTTTAATTTATTTCGGACCTAACCCCTTAATACCAGCCCAAATTCTTTAATACCAACCCAATTTCAACCGCAGACCCAACCTATACTTGCCTGACCCAATAACCCCGTTTAATCGTGGTCGTTGATCTTTTAGATCAACNCTAACCCCCCCCCCCCCAATTCTCTCATTCCGCCGTCATTAGTTTCCCTAACCTCTCCAATTCTATCTCAACCTTACCTCTAACCCTAATCGCCGCCACCGGCGAAAAGCTCCTATCTATGGAGATTCTGAGTATTCTCTGACCATTACCAACCGTTTATTCCCCCTGGCTATTTGATTACATGGATCCTTAGAAGAATCTCATGGAGATTCAACATGTTCTTGCATGAAACCTGTTTACTGGCCTGTCTAGGGCCATTCTCATTTGTGAGTACAGATTTCCTCTTATTTTTAGTTTGAATCCATGGGTTTTGACCAAGTCTCTTTCATCTCTACTGTTTTTTTTAAACCCTAGTTTCACTACTATTCGAATCTGTTCAGATTTGAAATGATTCGAGTATTATCGGGGGCTTTACCTTAAAAATCTTTTGTTTTAGTTAACTGCTTCGATTTATTCACTATATGAAATTAGGGTTCTTCCCAGACTTTTCTTCAAAAGGTTTTTCTACTTTCAAATGATTAATCTAGTCATCCCTTTATGTGTTTGATTAATTTTCATATGGATGCTCGAACTCTAGATGTTTCTGATGTAACACGGATTTCTTCAATTTTTTCCGTTATTATGTTTATTTCTGTGAACCAGTTGTATTAACTTATTCTATTTAGGGATTTGAACAATCTTTGTTGTTAAAATCAGTATTCTTTGGAATTTTTACTTGATTAACTGTCATTAGGGATTTGAACAATCTTTCTTGTTAAAATCAGTACTCTTTGGGATTTTTACTGATTGATTACTATTAGGGATTCGAATAATTGTCCTGTTAAAATCAGTATTTGCAGGGATTGTTACTTGTTTCCTTATTTGTGACCTTGATTAATTTTATTTTCCTTAATTAATTATCGGTACGGTTTGGGATTTTACTGTTTATATGGTATGGTGTTAATTTATTACCTTAGTTGAGTCTCAATTATGACAGTTAACTGACTCTCCCTAATTAAAGGGGTCTTTTCCTGATTTCTCTATTGAAATTGATTCCATAATTGGTTGATTGATTTTAATTGATTGAGTTGTGATTCCCTTTACCTTATTTGTTTTGCACTCTAAGTTCTATATATACACCCACATTCTGATTCTGAGACACGAACAGCAGTTCAAACACACACACAAACTTTACTCTTATCTCTCTCTCTCTGCTACTTGTGCTCATTGCTTGTTTAACCGGCTGAAAGCCAAGGCTAGACTACTGAATCCTGCATACCTTTCATCTCCTATTTGCTTCCCTTAACAGGTATGTTTCTCTCTCTAATGTCATTATGAAGTTTGAACCTATATGATTCTCCGTTGCTCCATGTCTGTTAAATCCATGTCTTCTCTATACTAGTCTAATTACTTATGTACTTAGCTCTGTATCTTCTTCTGTTTTAGTGCTTTGATTAGCATGTTTAAGTTCACTCTTCCATGTTTACTGCTTTAACCAGCATGTTACTCCTGTTTAAGTTTCCAATCTTTCATGTTTACTGCCTTCAACCAGCATGCTTACTTTAAGTCTCAGACTCCTATCTTGTCTAATTGGCTTTAATTGGCATGACCAACAGTGTGTAGTTAAACCCCTAGCATGACCCTTCCTACACTTAGTTTCTATGTTTTACTAACTATTGCTGCTAGTTAACTTAATTACTTTAGCATTAAGTATGGTTGTTAGACCTATGTTGTTCCTGTCTAGACTCTAAGTCAGTATGTTATTGTGAACTTGGTTATTGTAGAATGTCAATCTACCCTTGCATGCTCTATGTCCCTATTAACTAACATGCTTTCTTATCACCTTCTTCCTATGTGCTCCTGATTCAGACTTCCTGTGTTCCCAACCCCTGCTCCCTTTTGTGTAACTGTTTGTTCTCAGTATGCCATATGTTCACCTAAAGTTAATTAACAAACTGAGTTGAATCTGGGCAATATGAAGCTTTGTGACTTTGTTTTTACTTGCTGTTGTTTGCTAAACGTTATTTTTTCTCAGAATGTTTTCAAACTGTTTTCACTCCTAATGTTTTTTCTAAGTTATTTTCACTCCTAAAGTGTTTTCATTTTTAAACTGTTTTACTTATGATCAGTCTCCTAGAGTTATTCCTACTCTTTCAAGCACTCCCGCTCCTACTCTTAGAATACTTAGGATTCTGCCCCTCCAGTGCGTGTACTGCCTAGGAATCCATGAGATTCCTCCGAACTCTGGCATACTGGGGCTAGCCCTTCCACACTGCACAAAATGTTTCTTTTTAAAGAGGTCTTGATGTTAGCATTGCTCGGGGTCCTGAGGCCCTTGAGAACTTTGACACACCACTTGCTTGTGGACTTTGCTATGATTCTAGTGCTCACGAGTACAAGGTTGTATTGATCTGTAAATCTTTTTATGCCATCAGTTATGTAAATACGAATTATTGGAGGAAGAAAACAAGTGTCCCTATTAAAGTGCAAGGACTTGATACAAGGTCAAGGGATTGTTGTCCTGGGATTAGCGTTGACGGGCATGTATTCTGGTCTCTGGATCCAAAAATTAACCAATTAGTAGATAGAAGTTCTACCATTATATACTTTCACGTGAAGTCAGATGAATTGAAGGAGTTTCCAAAACCAAATTTTATAGGTGAAAATCAATTGTTTCGTTTGCCTTCTTTGACATGTTGTGTTGGTTTATATGGTGCTCTTACCCATAGTACATATTTGGATATCCTAAAGGACATCAATTATTTAGGCCAGTTCAAATATTTAAAGATTTGAAACATTACAAAGTTCTTAGAGAGTTTATATTTTCCAAAACCGAAGAGAATTATGTGGTCTTAAATCAAGATCGAGTAAGCTTTGAGAATTTTTAGTTTTGTAGTTTTCACTATTCCTTTTGTGATAATTCATATGGTTATATAAGTTGATTTTTTGTTCTTATTTATTTTTAAAATATTCATAATAATCTTTTGATAACATTGAGTACTTCTAGCTTGTTTGATTGATTGTTACCTATTGAATGATGGATTAGGTGTGGTGACGTCGTTACATTGCTTTTTTCTCTTATCTTACCTTCCTTATTATTAAATAATTATATTTTATCATTTATCTTTTTTTTGTATACAATAATTCTACAATGTATCCTAACTTTTTTTAGGGGAAGTGCACAGTTAGTCACTAATAAGACATGTATTTACTTTTAAACTACTGTTTAAAACGTCTTTAGTCTTTAGCCACTGCTTTAATAAACTTTACCGGCCCGGACGAAAAATACCCTTCTGCTCATAAAGTTCAGGACCAAGTGTCATTAACTTATGAGCTTGTTACAGTAAGTTCAGGATTAGCGGTCCTTAATTTATGAGCTTGTAAGTCTAAGTTAAGGACTACTTGTCCTTAACTGTTGAACTTGTAACTCTAAATTTAGGACTACATGTCCTTAAATTTCGAACATGGAACTCGAAGTTCAGGACTACATCTCCTTAATTTTTGTGCTTGTAACTCTAAGTTAAGGACTGCATGTCCTTAATTTCTGTGCTTGTAACTCTATTTGATAGAAGTGATGGGTACGTGCCTCTATTTGGTAGAAGTGAAGAATGCTTGTCGCCGTAATTTGCAGTTTGTTCAAAAGCATCTTGGATTTTGAACAACGTAGCCCACCTTTGCGAATGTTAACATGTCTCTGCATCGAACTTGAGAGAGAGAAGCGAGGGTTTGGGAAGTAACGCAATGGAAGAAACGCTAAAAATGTCTTTTCATATTAATTTTAATAGAGTGGTGGCTATTTTTGCTCAACATTAGAATTGCTGGATAAAAAATAAATATCACCTTAAATAGTGGTTACCCCGCGCTATTTTTACACTTTTTTTAGTATTATTGCAAGTTTATCCTTCATATTGGTTGTGCATGACATCATGAAACGACAGTAAACATTACAATCAGTCCAAACATTGTATTCATTAAACAGTACATTACAATACAATACGATACTTTATGAAACGACATGTAACAACAATCCATCAAACTTTCTCTCTTTAATTCACTCATTTTTCTCTGCCTTCTCACTAAATGTTAACTGTTACCACACCTAGCCGCGATGGGCACATTTGGGGATATAAAATACTCCCTAATAAATATTGACCTCATATAATTTAAACTCGAGATCTATAATTAAAGATAGAAAGATAATGTAACATTCCACCACAACCATGTGTGTTACACTCCAATTCATTGGCCCAAGTTCTACATCTATTATACATTTATACTTCTTTTTCTCTCTGTCAAATTTCTAAAATGGTGTTAAAATTAAAGCTTTTTCTCTTTTAGTTCAAATCCTGCAGTAGTGGTGTTTCCTCTCTTTTGTGTTACTTCTTGTCATCTTGCATTTTCCTTGGAACACGAGTAACCGTTTATAGTATGAAATTTTCCTCTCACCTGGATGTTTGAAATCTTTGGGCATTTTCTTAATAGTTTTTTTTTTTTTACTATGTTTTTATGAGAAGAATTGTGAATTTGGTTTAATATTAATATGTCTTGAGATGTTACCAATTAAAAAACATTTCACATAAGATTTAGTATATTAATCCTCACAAAAAGTATTTATTTGAAAGCAAATAAATCTGTATTTCTTACGTTTCAAATTATTAGTAGTAAAAAACAGATTATAATTCACATTTCCAAATATGGAAAATATTATTTTAAAATAAATAACTTTTTGAATTAAAAATAATAATACCCATCTTGTTTTTTCACCTTTTCCTTGGACTTTCAATTCATATTCCAAGTTCCATAAAACATCTCCCATAGTCGGTAGATTTACACCATATTCTTCCAAGCATTTTTCAGCAGTGTGTACAAATTTTATCAAAGACTCAGGTCTTAGCTCGCATACAATCGTTGGATCAACTATTGTTTCTGAATCTCCTGTCCTTACACAGTTTCTCACCCATTCAACTAAATTTACCATTTCTTTTGAACGAGATGGATCGATAACAGGCCTGCCACAGAGAACTTCAAACATAACTACTCCAAAGGAATAGACATCAGATTTCTCAGTGAGTTGTTGCCTTGTTAAGTACTCAGTACTAACATGTGTTTGATATTTGATAGCATCAACTGCCATCAAGCAATGAGCGCGAAATTTTAAAATTTACTAAGTAAAATTGAGCTATAAAATGTCCCGTCACGGGACATTCTCATAACTGTCTCAATAACAGGCTTTCGACCTCACTCAGTCATTTCATATCTCAGTCTCAGTACTGTTAATTACATGCATACTTATCATTATTTCGGGTTGATGGAGGTTGAATCAACGGATTCGCATGACAAGAGTTCAAAGAATTATGCTTCAGGTTGAATCAACGGATTCACACGACAAGAGTTCAAGAATGTGAGATTTTTCCTAAAGGTTCTGCAGCCTCTCGAAGATAAGTACAGATATCTCTGTACCGATCCGCAAGACTCTACTAAACCTGTTCATGACCGTTGAGTCCTTATTGATGGAACTTTGTGACTAGATGACTACGTGGTGAGTTTGATTGATAGTTAGATGTGTTCATGTTGGTTGATGGTGACAAGAATGGATTAGCGGGAAATGTGGCAAGAACCATTAAGTATTTGACGCCTATATTGAGTTAGAATATGGCTTCGAGTTGTGAGTGTATTGAAGGACCTCTCGTGTGGTTTAGTTGTGGAGTGAAGTAGATTTTTCTGTTGTGTTATGAGTTCCTGGTAATGTCTTTTGGCTTGACCAATGCCCCAGCAGCGTTCATGTTTTTGATTGACGGTGTACTCAACCGTGTTATAACTCCTTTGTTATTGTATTTATTGATGGCATCCTGTCGTACTCTCGTAGCCATGGATAGCATACTCCGCATTTGATGATGGTATTACAAGGATATATGGAGGAGAAACTTTGTGCGAAGTTCTCCAAGTGTGAATTGTTGGCTTAGTTCAGTAGCATTCTAGGGACACGTGGTGTCCAACGAAGGTATCTATGTGGTCAGACGAGTGTGAGTGGAGCTTCCAGAAGCTCAAGAATTCCTGGACCACAACTCCAGTGTTAGTATTGCCATCAGCTTCAGGTTCTTATACCGCTTATGGGATGTCTCGAGGGCAGGCAGTGGTTGTGTTCTACTGTAGGAAGGTATAGTGATTATGTGATAGCTATGATATTCGGGAGTGTATAAGGAGATAACATTTTGTGATTTAGTAGGTAGAGGTATGATCCGTGGTGTCGGATTTGTGTGATATGATTTCACGATGTGTATCAGGCTTTTAGCATGATGTGATAATGGTAAGTGTTAGTGGCAGGATAGCCTCTCGTATGAGTCTTCTTTATTTAATGAATTGAACTCTTGGTATGTGGTTATTGAGTGCACAAGTTATGGCTTTGGATGGTATTGATATTGATCGGGCGAATGGTTACTGGTTTATACGCGTTTCTTTCATCATCGGCAGTATATGGAAGTGTTAGAACGAGGCATGGTTTGATAAGAGGGTATGTACCGGTATTGAGTTGTTTGAACAACTATTATGGTTAAGAGTTATCGCTATGAGTGGTTGAGCCACGCGGTATATTATGTGATTTCATCTTGGGTTACGGATATGGTTTGATACAACGTGTTCAGACTATTTAAGCATATAGTCGTGGAAATTTGAACTTGTAAATTATTTCAGAAGTGGAAACTTGGTTTTAAGGTCTATGGGTTAGGATTTGATAATGAAATTTCAGTTATGTGTGTCACACCTCCTTTTTGCACTACCCTCGATAAATAAAAAGGTAGTAAGGGAGTTTTTCCAATTAAAGTGACATTATTCGAATTTGGGATTTATTTGTTAATTTCAGAGTCGCCACCCGGATTTTTGACGATGCTCCGGGACACCGTTTTATTTTGAAATCCCAAACCGAGGAAATTTTGACTCTGTTTTAAATCGTCTGCGACCAGAAATCCGAGTAAGGAATTATGTTAACCCGGGAGAAGGTGTTAGGCATTCCCGAGTTCCGTGGTTCTAGCACGGTCGCTTAACTATTAATATTTGGCCTAAATTATCTGATTATTTACATATTTTAGCCTATTGTGCATTTAGCTATTTAATTTTTAACCGCTTTTAGTATTTATGAATTTATCTTGAAACAAGTAACGATGGCGTGCACTTGTTTGTTTTTGGACACATTGTAACCGCGCCAGATGAAATGCGCCCACGATTACAATATGTGATTTTTATTATTGTTTGGAGTTAAAGTCGGGGGCATGAGTTGCCACACCCGAGTGTAGGTTATATATCGTGACCATGCCACGGGAACCGTACCCATGACCACGATAATTGTTAATAGCGCCTAAAGGAATAGGGCATTTTGATTTATTTTCCTATATTGCTTTGAGATTTGCCGTAAGGATTTGGCGTATGAGAAAATGCGGTGCATAGAATGTGCCATCTAATTACATAAACTTTTTGTTGAACTTTGTATGGATACAGCATTATGGGAAATAAAAAATGAGATCAATTTTCGGAATGACTTACAAAATCAACACTCACTGACATTATTTTTACATTTAGAACCCATTGCAAAGGTAATTAAATTCAGCCGTTATAGTGCTAGCCACTTAATAGTAATAACACATTCTGACTTTAACGTTCTTCTCATTCCATCTTTGCTAGTGTTGTGGATATTAATCCTTTACTAAAACACTTTCCAAGGACCATCACTCGATTCTAACAGATCTAGTGTGTATCAAATTGACATACATTTAAAAAGATATTTCATGAAGAAAGCGAAACATACTGCAAATCGCACTTCAAATAAGCTGGCCGCATTTTATATATACTGAGACTAATTCAAACAGCAAAATTAGGTACCCATTAATCACATCTAGCTAACCCCCCCCCC
>ML426991.1:20701-37423 GCA_005239525.1 Nicotiana knightiana | reverse complement strand
AAAAGATGCAAAAGAAAGCAAAAGTGCAAAGGATGGAGAAAGAAAAGAAGGAAAGTATGAATACCAAGACCAATAAAGAGTGATATCAAGTATATCTAATCCCCCTAAGGGAAAAGAAAATGACTCAAATTGTCGGCAAAGTAAGAGCCAAAAAGAGAAGATGAATGGCTAAAGGAAAGATAAACCAATTCCATTTCTATATTCCCCTCCTTAGTCCAAAAGACTTCATTACATGCCGAAAAACCCCTATGTGATTTCAAGCCGAGCAAGCTTATATTAGTGGTGATCTACATGAGGGGAAAGCATATGGTACTTAGAGTCGGGCTTGTGACATTCTTTTGAGAGTGATGAGCGAATATTTCTGGAGTCATTGAATTGAGTTCTTCATTCATGAGTAAGATGAGCTTCCGGAGAGTATAAGAGGAGAAGTTTGGGATCCACAGTGACCTGCTTGAAAGTGCGAGCTTCCTTGATGAACAAATTCAACCCTTGATACTCAAACATCACAGTAGAGCCATTTGTGCTTTAACATTCAAATCATAGGCTTGTTACTAGTTCATGAGCGTGTGGGTAACTGTTGGTCCCAGTTGATTTGTGTTTGATTAAACTTAGGCCAGCTGAAATAGCCCTCTTTCTAGTGGAGGTGGGAATTGCCTTAATTTCTTGAGGACAAGCAAAAGCTTAAGTTTGGGGGAGTTGATAAATAGGGATTTTGACTGCTTACTTTCTCTCTTTTACTTATGTTTTAGTTCAAAAATGCTTTAAGGTATTCCCGAGAACTAATGAAATGTGCTTTCTTGCATGAACATTGGGAAACGAGCCAAAGAAGTAAAAATCAACTCAAAAAGTAGTAAAATTGGACAAGGACCAAAACAAGGCAAAAAGGTCCAAAGTGCGAACCGCACAATACAGTGTGCGGCCGCAAACTCTGAAGAAGCACTGACAGATTCTCTTCACAGAGTGCGGACCGCACAATTATTGTGCAGCCGCAAAATACTAGATTCAAAGACTTGTGTTTTGGGAGCTTGAATATGTGCGGACCGCACTATTATTATGCGGTCGTAGGATGCCAAAGCGCGGCCGCACTCATAAATGTGTGANATTCAGAGCCTTGTGTTTTGGGAGCTTGAGTATGTGCAAACCGCACTATTATTATGCGGCCGTAGGATGCCAAAGCGTGGCCGCACTCATAAATGTGTGGTCCGCATAATGAAGCCCAGTTCCATTCCAAGATCAAAAGTGCGTCCGCACTCAGAAATGTGTGGTCCGCACAATCAAAGGAAGTGCGGCCGCATCCCAGTTTTATGCGACCACAAAAAGCCAATCTGACCAGTCAACCTTAAAGTGCGGACCGCACACAGAATTGTACGGCCGCACAACCTTCGCAGGGCCAATTTTATCAGATATTTCAGCTAAAATAGATCTTTTTGTCATTTTTAGGTTAAGTATTGTGCACCTGATTTTAGATAGCCGTTTTCTTTTGTTGTATTGGGTAACTTTGTACAAGTTTGCCATTTTAACATTAGATTTTCTTCTCTTAATCTTATATTATGAATTTTATCTTAGATTCTTATTTTATTTCTTCATTTTTTATGAATAGCTAAACCCTTATCTAGGTTTGTGACTCAACCCTAGTATGGGTACTTAATGGGTAATTGATTTAGGGATTATTTATGATTGGGGATATGATATTTAGCCTTGTTCTTGCTTCAATTCAAGAATTAATGGTTGCAAATATTGTATCATGCCAAATTGACTTAGTCTCTACTTGAGAAAGTGAGACTATGTCTTGGAAAACTTGGCTAGCAAGAAATTCGGGTGAACGCAAGAAATTGATAACCCTAATTAAAAGGTCAAATATAGAGATAGTGAGACCCGACTTAAGCATTTATCACTAGTTTTGTGAAATACCCATTTAGACTTGAGAAAGACAAACTGGGCAAAATCACTCAAACTACCGAGAGGTATAGAGTGAGTAATCTCTTGTGATTGCTATATGGTATCCCGATCAACCAAACATGCCCTAAAGCTCTAAATCCTCTAGGTAACCAACTAGGCGGAAGTCGCAACCCTAGATCTTTTATAACTTGAAAAACAACCAAAACCCAAAAAACATTGTCTCTTAGCTTTACAAGTACTAGCATAGCATAAAAGTAGAAGTAGAAACAACAATTGAACATGTGGAAGTGAAATCTTAGGCACATCATACATTTACACTAGGTATATACCTAATTCCACATAGCTCCCTGTGGAATCGACCACGACTCGCATTGAGTTTTTATTATTGCATAGACTGTCTCACAACCTAAATTAGTGGTGTGAGTTTGGGATACATCAACCTACATGATAGATAAAGAGTCCTTAATAAGTAAAGTCAATTCTTGAAGCTCAAATATCACATTAGAACTATATGTGCATGAACATTTGACTTGTCACCTTGTTGATAATGCATGAGTAGTGTGGGTAATTATTGGTCCCAACTGATGTGTAAACAGCTCATCTTTGACTCGCTAAAATGACCCTTAACTCTAGGAGGTGGGAACTAATTTATTTGCTTGAGGACAAGCAAAGATATAAGTTTGGGCGAGTTGATAAATGGAGATTTTGACTACTTATTAGCACTTTTTTGCTTTTGTTTTAGTCTGATAGTATTGTTTATGTTCCCAAAACTAATGAAAATATGCAAATTGCAGGAATTTTGGAAGTTTGGTCTCCCATGATGAAATCCAACTCAAAAAGAAGTGTTTTGAATCATAAGGCAAAAAAGGGCGAAGAATCAAAGAAGTGTGGTCCGCAGAAGAAAGTGCAGATCGCAGAATTCCATCTGCGCACACAAACCAAGTGAAAAAACCTAACAGGACTTTGTCCAATGTACCCGCACATGAATTATGCGGCTGCAGAACAGGGTCTGCACTAACAAATGATTCTAAGTCCAGAGAGTGTCAGAAGACCAAGTTCTGAAACCTTGCTGAAATGCGGACCTCACAAGAACAGTGCGGCCGCAAATGATGCTCCGTAGCAGCAATCCAGAAATGTACGGCTGTAGAATCCAAGATCTTGCCAACTAAAGAAATTTATAGACCGCACATGGAATTGTACGATCGTAGAACCTCCCGAGGGGCATTTTTGTCAGCGAATTTTGGGCCACTATTAATAGACGAGTTTCACATTTTTAGATGAAGTTTTCGAAGTTTGAGTTGTTGTAGCCATTACATTTTTCCATTTTAGGAATTTTATGATTATTTTAGTGTTTAAACATTATATTTTATCATTTTAATCTTTGATTATGGGTTTAATTAGCATTTCTCCTTTATTTTCTTCAATTCCGACTATTAGTAGCTAGATTCTTACTAGGGTTGTAACCCAACCCTAGCGTGTAAACCTTATGGGTACTTAATATAATGTTTGTTTATGATTGGGTGTTAAATATTTAGCTAAGTTCATGTTTTAATTTTATAATTAATGGTTGCAAACATTGATTCATGCCTTTTTGACTTAGTCTCTACTTGAAAAAGAGGGACCTAGTCTAGGATAACTTGACTAACAATGTAACGACCCAACCAAATGTTTTGCGTTATCGGACCCTGTTCCCCTAAAGGAAACTTCCCATAGCAGCTTATTATGACTTATGACTTGCGAGGGCGGGTGGTCCGGAATTCAGAAGTGTTTAGAGTGCTACAAGAACACTTGGTTCCTTAAGGTTGGCCTTTAAGGCCAAGTTTGACTTCGGTCAACATTTTTGGGTAAACGACCTCGGAACCGAGTTTTGACGGTTCTAGTAGCTTTGTATGATGATTTCAGACCTGGGCGTATGTTCGGAATGGGTTTCTGATGACCCGGGAGCGTTTCAGCACCCAACATTGAAGTAAGAGGTTCCTTAAGTTCCTATTGTGGTTTGGGACGTGTTTTGTGTTATCGAGTTTCGAACGGAATTCTGATACTAGGAATAATTCTGTTATGTCATTTATGACTTGCTTGCAAAATTTGGTGTCATTTCGAGTAGTATAGGTCGGTTCGGCGCGTTGTTAGCGAAGTCAAGAAAACTTAAAGTTCCTAAGTTTGGTTCTAGGGGTTTTGAGGTATGATATTGAGTTTTAGCGCTGTTTTGGGTGTTTTGAAGGCTCAAGCGAGTCCGTATATGATTTTAGACTTGTTGGTATATTTGGACGGGGGCTCGGGTGGGCCCAGGTGCCTCCCGGACACCACATGAGGCTAAATACCAGCTGAAATAGCTGATGGTGCACCTGTTCTGGTGTTGACTGCAGGTGTGGTTTCCTAATCGCAGGTGCGGGACTGCTCCTCCGGTCCCAGCCTCGCAGGTGCGAGACCTAACGGGCATCCCATTTCTCGCAGGTGCGTACAAAATTTCACAGGAGCGGAGACGCAGGTGCGAGCCCAGGTCTCCTCGTCCATTTTCACAGGTGCCAGCCTTTGCTCACAGGTGCAGTCCTCTAGCCGCAGGTGTTGAAACACTATCAGCCAGTGTGTTTCTTAAACACGGGATTCTTCATTGTTTTCTTCACTCTTTCCTCCATTAAGCACTTTGAGATCTTGGGAAAAGGACTCCACGACCCAACCCCTAAAAGGTAAGTAAATTTCATCTCAAGACTTGTTAATGCATGAATTCCTAGTTGAATTTAATCACCAAATTAGTGAAAAAATCAAGAATTGGGTAGTAACCTAGGGCTTTCGATGATTTGAGAATTTACCCGTGAATTAGCTAAGAAATCAAGTAAAAATCGTATATTAATGATCCTTAGGCTATGGGTGAGCATTTCCTTCGAGAATTTTTGGAATTCGAGCATGCGGGCCCAGGGTTAGATTTTAGAATTTCATCAAGAATGGTGAATTTACTAAATGAGTAGGAGAATTTCCATACTTTGAGCATAAATTAATGTATTGTATAACATTTGGCTAGTTTCAAGTCCCCGGGTGTAGAGTTTGGAGTTTCGGGCGCGTTCTTGGTCCGGGGAGTGAATTCGACACGAGGTGAGTCTCCTTTCTAACCTTGTAAGAGGGAATTATCCCCATAGGTGATTATAAATGGTGGTTTTGTCCTTATTTGCGGGGGCTGCGTACGCACGAAGTGATGAGAGTCCATGTGCAGCTACTATTATACCTTGTTGGGTAGTTTAGGACTCACAAGCATGCTTTATGTGTTGTATCTGTGATCTTGGATATGGATTAAGTAGTCTAATATCCTCGAATCTCACATGTTAAGGCCTAAGGATTTATGCTTGAAGTTGATATTTCTAAAATTCTCACACTATTAGTATGTTCCCTACTAAATTATCTGGAAATCTCCTGCTAATCATGAATTTACTTGGGAACCCGAGTCGCATGGATGATTCACAAGCGGGGTAGCCCTAATATTATATTAACCTAAGTCGCAGGTATGATTCGCGAGCGGGGATGGTCTTGGTAATATATTAACTGTGTCGCATGTTCAATTCACGAGCAGGGCAGATAGATGCATCTATGGTTCGGGTCGTTCGACCCTCGGCAGTGCACATTTACTTTTCCCGTCATTATGGCCGTACGTTCATAGCCTGTTATATGTTTGGTAATTTGTGAGAAGCCCTGTAATTGTAACTGTTGATTTCATGAAACGAATGAAAGATAAATAGCTTGTATGCCATAGAAAAGGATGGCGTGAGGGTGCTAGAGATTGTTATTTGATTCTCATTTCCTTATTACTGTTCATTGCAGCTATTGCTGGTTAGCCTGTATTTATCCCACATTGTCTGACCCTAGTAAGTATCACGTTGACCTCTCGTCACTACTTCTTCGAGGTTAGGCGGGATACTCTCTGGGTACATATCTGTTTATGTATGCATACTACGCTTCTGTCCTTAATTGTTTGAGGCTGGTGCATCCTGTTACCAACCGGAGCTTGACCCTGGGGGTATATTCTGGACCTGACTCCACAGTGAGCTGCCTCCCTTGGCAATTCTCAGCAGTACTATGGAGTTATCTTTTGTTTTTTTCTGTCTACTTCTTTCAGACAGCAGTACAGTTTGTATCATCTTTTGTATATTCTACTAGTTCACCTGTAGACTTGTGACACTAGTTCCTGGCACACACATAGTAGACTCTATATTTTGGGACTGTATAGATTGGTTAATGATCCTTGTGGATATATTTACTTAAGTTGGCTAATTTATCCGCTTCTACTTAAATGATCTAAGCTTAAAAATTGGTAAGTGTGGGGTTGACATGTCGAATAAGGATAATCTCACTAGTAAACAAATGTTGGCTTGCCTGACTCCGGTGTTGGGTGCCATCATGACTTGTGTTGGGATTTTGGGTCGTGACAACATGGTATCAGAGTACTAGGTTCATGTAGGTCTCATAAGTCACGGACAAACCTAATAGAGTCTCGCGGATCGATACGGAGACGTCTGTATTTATCTTCGGGAGGATATAGGGTGTTAGGAAACCTCTCTTTATTCATGATCTATCGTGTAGTTGATGGCTTACTAAATCTCATTCTTCTATTCTCTCACAGATGGTGAGGACGCATACATCTGGCAAAGGTCGGGGGAGGGCACCGGCTCGAGGTAGGGGATGGGGGCGTCCCAGAGCTATTCCAGTTGCACCACCAAGGGACCATATTATAGAGGAGCAGGACGAGGTGCCTCCAGTAGATCCTGTACCAGTAGACTTCATGATGGCGCCAGGTTTCCAACCAGTTATGGGCCGTATGATGAGACTTATGGACACTATGTCCCAGGCTGGTTTATTTCCAGCAGATCCTGCCACTTCTCAGGTGGGAGGGGGAGTCCAGACCCCTACTGCCCAGGCTGCAGGCCAGACAACAGCATTACATCATACCCCGGGTACACTTCCCATGGGTGGGGTCCAGCCTGTTGCAGCAGCACCTGAGCCCAAACCAGTTGTGGATGGAGATCCGCAGAAGTTATTGGACAGATGGACTCAATTGCACCCTCCGGTCTTCGGGGGTGAGTGAGGCGAGGATGCCCAGGATTTTATTGACAGGTGCAGGGACCGACTGCACAACATGAGGATACTAGAGTCCCATGGAGTGGACTTCGCTACTTTCCAGTTAGAGGGCAGAGCTCGCAGATGGTGGCAATCCTATATTCTCAGTAGGCCAGCAGGTTCTCCTCCTATTGCTTGGGAGCAGTTCACTCAGATGTTTCTAGATAGTATATCCCACCTTATGAGATGGAAGAGATGTGGTATCAGTTTGAGAAGTTGGAGCAGGGGAAACTGTCAGTGACAGACTATGAGGCCAGATTTTCAGATTTCTCTCGCCATGCACTCATGATACTACCTACCGATGCTGAGAGAGTGCGGAGATTTATAGCCGGGTTGCATCCAGGCATTAGGACCAGCATGGCCCGGGAGGTGGATATGGGGACTCCTTATCAGCTAGTAGTGGAGATTGCTCGTAGGATCGAGGGTTATCGATCGAGGGTCAGGGAGCAGGTACAGCCGGATAAGAGAGCCAGACATTTCGGGGATTTCAGAGGTGCCCCAGATAGGGGCAGAGGTCAGTTTGGTAGGGGTTAGCCCAGCAAGCCCCCATATTCAGCACCACCACCACTACCTCCTCGTGGTGCTCCAGTGAGACCTTACTTCAGTGCTATGCCAGAGGGTTCTCACCGTCCCCCAGTTATCCAGGGTTCTACTTCAGGGTAGCGAGGATCTCGGCCATATCAGGAGGACTTGTCCCAAGTTTCAGGGCAAGGCAGTGCAGTAGGGTTACCAGCCTATGAGTCCAGCACCAGCAGTCCGGCCACCTAGAGGTAGGGGACAGGTTGGCAGGGGTCGTCCTAGAGGTGGAGGCCAGTCAGGGGGAGATCAGCCAGCTCCTGTTCATTTTGGAGGGGCTCAGTTTTCCGGTGCTCTAGCTAGATTCTATGTTTTTCCGGCCAGATCAGATGCAGTAGCCTCAGACGCCATGATCACAGGTATTATTACAGTATGTGGTAGAGAGGCATCGGTGTTATTTGATCCAGGATCCACTTATTCTTATGTTTCGGTCTTATTTGCTCATTTTATGGATGTCCCTCGTGAGTCCTTGGGTTCTCCTATATGTGTGTTCACTCCTGTGGGCTATTCTGTGGTGGTAGACCGGGTTTACCGGTCCTGTATGGTCACATTCTGTGGGTTCGAGAATCGAGCGGATCTCTTATTGCTCGACATGGTTGATTTTGAGATTATTTTAGGCATGGATTGGTTATCTCCTTATCATGTCGTGCTAGAGTTCCATGCCAAGACAGTTACTTTAGCCATGCCAAAGTCACCTACGCTAGAGTGGAGAGGTTCCTCAGTTAGTGCAGCCAGCCGGGTTATTTCATTCCTAAAGGCTCGACATATGGTTGAGAAAGGTTGTCTGGCCTACCTCGCTTATGTGTGGGACGCCACCACCGAGTCTCCGACGATTGATTCAGTGCTAGTGGTTCGAGAGTTTGCTGATGTATTTCCTTCAGACCTTCCAGGCATGCCTCCGGATCGTGATATTGATTTCTGCATTGATTTAGCTCTAGACACCCAGCCTATATCTATTCCTCCGTACCGTATGGCTCCGAAAGAGTTGAAGGAGTTGAAGGAGCAGCTTGAGGAGTTGTTAGCTAATGGGTTCATCAGACCGAGTGTATCACCGTGGGGTGCTCCAGTTCTATTCGTGAAGAAAAAGGATGGGTCCATGCGGATGTGTATTGATTACCGCCAGTTGAACAAGGTTACCATTAATAACAAGTATCCTTTACCGCGCATCGATGATTTGTTTAACCAGTTGTAGGGTGCCCGTGTGTTTTCTAAGATTGATTTGAGATCGGGGTATCATCAGTTGAGGATTCGGGCTTCAGATGTTCCGAAGACTACTTTTTGTACGAGATATGGCCATTATGATCTCCGGTGATGTCCTTTGGCTTGACTAATGCCCCAGTAGCATTCATGGACTTGATGAATAGGGTGTTTAGGCCGTATATTGATTCCTTTGTCATTGTCTTCATTGATGACATTTTGATTTACTCATGTAGCCTGGGGGAGCACGAGCAGCATTTGAGAGTTGTGCTCCAGACTTTGCGAGAACATAAGTTATATGCTAAGTTCTCCAAGTGTGAGTTGTGGTTGGATTCCGTGGCATTTTTGGGGCATGTGGTATCCGAAGAGGGTATCAAGGTTGATCCTCAGAAGATCGAGGCAGTTCAGAGTTGGTCACGTCCTACTTCAGCTATAGAGATCAAGAGCTTTTTGGTCCTAGCAGGCTATTATCGCCAATTTGTTGAGGGGTTCTCTTCTATTGCAGCTCCATTGACTAGATTGACTCAGAAGAATGCCCCATTCAGATTGTCCGACGAGTGTAAGGCGAGCTTTCAGAAGCTCAAGTCAGCATTGACCTTAGCACCAGTTCTAGTATTGTCTTCCCGTTCTGGGATGTACACAGTGTATTGCAACGCTTCACGCGTTGGTTTGGGATGTGCGTTGATGCAAAAAGGGAGAGTTATTGCTTAGGCTTCACGCCAGATGAAGGTTCATGAGAATAATTACCATGTGCACGATTTGGAGTTGGCGGCGATTGTTCATGCTCTTAAGATTTGGAGGCACTACTTGTATGGAGTGTCCTGTGAGGTTTATACAGACCACCGCAGCTTGCAGCACTTGTTCAAGCAGAGAGATCTTAATTTGAGGCAACGCAGATGGCTTGAGTTGTTGAAGGATTATGATATCACCATTCTTTATCATCCGGGCAAGGCAAATGTTGTAGCAGACGCTTTGAGCAGGAAGGCAGAGAGTATGGGTAGCTTAGCTTATGTTGCCGCAGAGGAGAGACCTCTAGCCTTGGACATTCAGTCCTTGGCCAATCGCCTAGTGAGATTAGACCTTTCAGAGCCTCGTCGAGTTTTAGCACATGTGGTTGCTCAGTCCTCGTTATTGGGGAAGATTAAGGCCCGGCACTTCTATGATCCGTGCTTAGCAGAGCTTCGGGAGATAGTGGTTCAGGGTAGGGCCAAGGAGGTTACTATTGGCAAGGATGGTGTTCTGAGACTTCAGGGCTGCTTATGTGTTCCTAATGTCGATGGCCTGAGGGAGAGGATTCTAGAGGCGGCACACAGTTCTCGGTATTCTGTTCATACTGGTGCTACGAAGATGTATCGTGACTTGAAGCAGCATTACTAGTGGAGGCGGATGAAGAAGGACCTTGTGGAGTATGTGACTAGGTGTCTTAATTGCCATCAGGTGAAGTATGAGCACCAGAGGCCAGGAGGGCTACTTCATCAGATGCCCATTCCTGAGTGGAAATGGGAGCGCATTACTATGGACTTCGTGGTTGGGTTGCCTCGGACTTTGCGGAAGGTTGATGCGGTTTGGATCATTGTGGATAGGTTGACCAAATTGGCGCATTTTATTCTAGTAGCTACTACTTATACTTTTGAGAGGTTGGCACAGATCTACATTCGGGAGATAGTCCGGTTGCATGGTGTGCCGGTGTCCAATATATCATATCGAGGTCCTCAGTTCACCTCGCACTTCTGGAGAGCATTGCATAGTGAGATGGGTACCCAGATAGACCTCAGCACAGCACTTCACCCTTAGACTGATGGTCAGTCGGAGCGTACAATTCAGATATTGGAGGACATGCTCAGGGCATGTGTGATTGACTTTGGAGGTCAGTGGGACCAATTCTTGCCTTTGGAGGTCAGTGAGGCTAGTGTTATGGTACCGACCTGGTGAGAGATGCTTTGGAGAAAGTGAAGTTGATTCAGGAGAGGCTCCACACAGCACAGTCTAGATAGAAGATCTACGCAGATAAGAGGGCGCGTGATATATCATTTATGGAGGGAGAAAGGGTCTTGTTGAAAGTCTCGCCTATGAAAGGTATTATGAGGTTCTGGGAAGAAGGGAAAGCTAAGCCCGAGGTTTATAGGTCCCTTCGAGGTGTTGAGGTGAGTTGGGGAGGTTGTTTATGAGCTGGATTTACCTCCTAGTTTATCAGGAGTTCATCACGTTTTTCATGTATCCATGCTCCGGAGGTACCACGCCGACTTATCTCACGTGGTTGATTTCAGAACTATTCAGTTGGATGAGAGGTTGGGCTACGAGGAGGATCCAGTTATTATTATTGATAGAGAGGACCGCCAATTGAGGTCTAAGAGAGTTTCTGTCGTAAAGGTCCAATGGAAGGGCCAACCAGTTGAGGAGGCGACCTGGGAGTCCGAGGAGGACATGCGGAGCAGATATCCACACTTATTCAGCATTTCAGGTATGATTCTAGACTCGTTCGAGGACGAACGTTTGTTTAAGAGGTGGAGAATGTAATGATCCGATCGGTCATTTTACGTTATCGGACCCTGTTCCCCTTAATGAAGCTTCCTTTGACTTATGACTTGCGGGGGCAGGTGGTCCGGGATTCAGAAGTGTTTAGAGTGCTATAAGAACACTTGGTTCCTTAAGGTTGGCCTTGAAGGCCAAGTTTGATTTCGGTCAACATTTTTTGGTAAACGACCTCGGAACTGAGTTTCGACGGTTCCAGTAGCTTTGTATGATGATTTCAAACCTGGGCGTATGTTCGGAATGGGTTTCTGATGACCCGGGAGCGTTTCGGCGCCCAACATTGAAATAAGAGGTTCCTTGCGTTCCTATTGTGGTTTGGGACGTGTTTTTGTGTTATCAAGGTCCGAACGGAATTCTGAGAACAGGAATAGTTCTGTTATGTCATTTATGACTTACCTGCAAAATTTGGTGTCATTCGGAGTAGTATAGGTCGGTTCGGTGCATTGTTAACGAAGTCAAGAAAACTTAAAGTTCCTAAGTTTGGTTCTAGGGGTTTTGAGGTGTGATTTGAGTTTTAGCGTTGTTTTGGGTGTTCTGAAGGCTCAAACGTGTCCGTATTATGATTTGGTACTTGTTGGTATATTTGGACGGGGGCTCGGGTGGGCCCAGGTGCCTCCCAGACACCACACGAGGCCAAAACCCAGCTGAAATAGCTGTTGGTGCACCTGTTCTGGTGTTGACTGCAGGTGCGATTGCCCAGTCGCAGGTGCGGGACCGCTCCTGCGGTCCCAGCCTCGCAGGTGCGAGACCTAACGGGCAGCCCATTTCTTGCAGGTGCGTACAAAATTTCGCAGGAGCAGAGACGCAGGTGCGAGCCCAGGCCTCCTCATCCATTTTCGCAGGTGCGAGCCTTTGCTCACAGGTGCGGAAACACTGTCAGGCAGTGTGTTTCATAAATACGGGATTCTTCATTGTTTTCTTCACTCTTTCCTCCATTAAGCACTTTGAGAGCTTGGGAAAAAGACTCCACGACCCAACCCCTAAAAGGTAAGTAAATTTCATCTCAAGACTTGTTAATGCATGAATTCCTAGTTGAATTTAATCACCTAATTAGTGAAAAATTCAAGAATTGGGTAGTAACCTAGGGCTTTCGATGATTTGAGAATTTACCCGTGAATTAGCTAAGAAATCAAGTAAAATCGTATATTAATGATCCTTAGGCTATGGGTGAGCATTTCCTTCGAGAATTTTCGGAATTCGAGCATGCGGGCCTAGGGTTAGATTTTAGAATTTCTTCAAGAATGGTGAATTTACTAAATGAGTAGGAGAATTTCCATACTTTGAGCATAAATTAATGTATTGTATAACATTTGGCTAGTTTCGAGTCCCCGGGTGTAGAGTTCGGAGTTTCGGGCGCGCTCTTGGTCCGGGGAGTGAATTCGACACGAGGTGAGTCTCCTTTCTAACCTTGTAAGAGGGAATTATCCTCATAGGTGATTATAAATGGTGGTTTTGTCCTTATTTGCGGGGGCTGCGTACGCACGAAGTGATGAGAGTCCATGTGCAGCTACTATTATACCTTGTTGGGTAGTTTAGGACTCACAAGCATGTTTTATGTGTTGTATCTGTGATCTTGGATATGGATTAAGTAGTCTAATATCCTCGAATCTCACATGTTAAGGCCTAAGGAGTTATGCTTGAAGTATTATTTCTAAAATTCTCACACTGTTAGTATGTTCCCTGCTAAATTATCTGGAAATCACCTGCTAATCATGAATTTATATGGGAACTCGAGTCACATGGATGATTTGCGAGCGGGGTAGCCCTAATATTATATTAACCCGAGTCGCAGGTATGATTCACGAGCGGGGGTGGTCTTGGTAATATATTAATTGTGTCGCATGTTCGATTCGCGAGCGGGGCAGATAGATGCATCTATGGTTCGGGCCGTTCAACCCTCGGCAGTGCACATTTACTTTTCCCGTCATTATGGTTGTACGTTCATAGCCTGTTATATGTTTGGTAATTTGTGAGAAGCCCTGTAATTGTGACTGTTGATTTCATGAAAAGAAAGAAGGATAATTAGCTTGTATTCCATGGAAAAGGATGGCACGAGGGTGCTAGACATTGTTATTTGATGCTCATTTCCTTATTACTGTTCATTACTGCTATTACTGGTTAGCCTGTATTTATCCCACATTGTCTGACCCTAGTAAGTATCACGTTGACCTCTCGTCACTACTTCTTCGACGTTAGGCGGGATACTCTCTGGGTACATATCTGTTTATGTACTCATACTACGCTTCTGTACTTAATTGTACAAGTTTTGAGGCTGGTGCATTTGGTTATCCAACCGGAGCTTGACCCTGGGGGTATATTCTGGACCTGACTCCACGGTGAGCTACCTCCCTTGGCGATTCTCAGTAGTACTATGGAGTTATCTTTTTTTTATTTCTGTCTACTTCTTTCAGACAGCAGTACAGTTTGTATCATCTTTTGTATATTCTACTAGTTCGCCTGTAGACTTGTGACACTATTTCTGGGTACACACATAGTAGACTCTATATTTTGGGACTGTATATATTTTTTCATGATCCTTGTGGATGTATTTACTTAAGTTGGTTAATTTATTCGCTTTTACTTAAATGATCTAAGCTTAAAATTTGGTAAGTGTGGGGTTGATATGTCGAATAAGGATAATCTCAATAGTAAACAATTGTTGGCTTGCCTGACTCCGGTGTTGGGCGCCATCACGACCTGTGTTGGGATTTTGGGTCGTGACAAACAAGGAATTGGGTTAATTGAGAGTTTGGTTAGCCTAATTAAAAGGTTCAAACTAGAGGTAGTAAGAACCCAACTTAAGCTCACATCAACTATTTTGTTTGATACCCATTTGGACTTGAGAAAGCCAAATTGGGAAAAACACTCTTTGACCGAAAGATATTGAGTGGGTAACGTAGAGTCTGAGAGGTATAATACACCCCAAAAATAAAACAAGTATTAACGTATTTAACCCATTAGGCAAACACCTAGGTTATTGTCACATCCCTAGGCTTTTTAACTATTTGAAAAAGACCCAAAACAATCGTTCGCTTCTACATTCTTATCTTAGCTTACAATTGTTAGAGTAAAAGTAGAATTAGAAATCAAAACCTTTTGTGGAAGTGCAAATTTAGGTAATCCATTCACTCTCGTCAAGTGTATACTCCTAAGAACCATTGTAACTCCCTGTGGAAATCGACCCCGGCTCTTGTTGGTAACTATTCTTACAACGACCGTTTCCACTCACTATGGAGTGCGGATTGGACGTGGATCGCTCCGCCTTCCTCAAAGCGTCCGACCCAGAGGACACCTCCTTCTCTAGCTCCTCATCTTCTCGGCGACCTTGCCTCTAAGAGCCTCCACTCTGAATTGAAACTCCTCAAGCTGGGCTCGTAGAAAAACCACCTGAGCTTGGAGATCATTGCACTAGGCTTCGGCCCCCTTGATGAATTCGAGCTCTTCCTCTTTGCTCCTCAACGTCCCCTCCAAGATGATGCACTTTCCCACCATCCGCACTAGCTCCTCATCCCTCGCTTTCAAGTTATCCCTCAACTGGCGCACATCTTCGCTTTTGCGGAGCCGGTATCGAAGCTCTCTATACTAATCAAGCACTCTGAAGTACTCGTCCTTCAACTTCATAGAAATATATTTACGCTTCTTCTCCCTATGAGCACTCTCAATCTCCAGCTAAGTGAGCCCCTTGTCGATCATTCTTAGCTTGTCTACACCCATGTCGGAATCGGATCCAACATCCTCCTCAGCAACAACCTTCCCTTTATCATCAGTCAAAGAAGGTACATCCGCTGCAACCAGATGATGAGGCCTCTTCACGTCTGGAAAGAACAAGGACGGCACTGCCCACCACACCTGCGACCACCTCCCCCACTGGTCACTTATCCGCATCCTTCAAACAGATGGCCTCGGAACTAACCTATGGGATCTCCCCGATATGAACCGTGGCCATCTTCTAAAGGACAAAATTGAAGTCTCCTACATCAGTGTCCGCCGACCTTTCTCCCCCGACATCCACGACCCTCCTCTTATGAGGCATCAAATCTCCATCATCGAGCAAGGGCGTCCTTTTCTATAAGGGCATATAAGGGAGAAGCCGAGGTCTCAGAGTCCGAAGTCTCTACGGACAAATGAGGGACAGGTTTGGATGCAGCAACAAGAGGGACCGGGACAAAAGCAGGATCAGCCACAGTCGAGGAAGGAGCGAGATTTGAAGATGCAGTAGCTTTTCTTTTCTGGAATGAGGGTGCGGGAGCTATCGACCTCCTCGAAGACCCGAAGGTCGACCCCAATCTATGAAAACACAAGAAAAGGGAAAAGTCAGCAAAGGTAAACCCAAAAAAAAAAAAGTTAAGACACCGACAGTAAAAAGAACTTATCAGTCGAAGGGAGAGTAGGCCCAAACTTCTTGAAAAAACTAGGCTATTCACGAATCCCTACAATGTGATGGAGGAGCTGATTGAACCTGTTAGAAATATGAGCGTCCAGAGGAGGAGGCGAGGTCTTGGATGTGTGAGAAGAAGAGAAGAGGTGACCAAGCACAAGAAAAAAATCGGTTGAATTTGTCGTCTATCTTCACCAGCAATCACTCCCCCTCCCCCCCGGTGGCGAATATTCAACATCGCTCCTGTATAATAGCTAGGGGCGAATAGATGTATTAAGTGCTGATGAGTCAACTCGACCTCGGCTAGCTCGGCAAATTCGGTAAGCATATTTATAATCTTGTAAACGTACGACGCGAGCTGAGCTGGGCAAACGTCGTTGTGAGCATGTGATTTTTACTCGCCATATCGTCCTATAAAAATCTCAATAAATCAATTGATTTCATGAATTTTGTTGATTTTTCAGTAATTAATTGTGAATTACTTGCATTTTTGCATAATCATAATTCATCTTTCAAAATTATTAACACTATTATCAAGGAATTATGAAGTTATTATTTATAATTAATTAAATAATAGACGAATGATGAGTATTTAACGTAATGTAGTTTTTAATAACTAATTACTATAAACATTAATCATTTTTATTCGATAAATCATAGATTTAATTAAGAATATATAATTATTTGTTTTATTCTTGATTAAAATGTAAATATATGAAAAATAAGGTTTAAAATTAATTGCTAATATTTTTTGGATTAAATTAGATTTGGACTTATTTAGGTTAATTAGTTAATTAATTGAGAAAAAAAGCCAATTTCGGACCTGGGCTTGAAACTAACCAGGCCAAAACCCAATCCCTACAAACTATAACAACCCAGGCCCAGAACCCCCTTACCCGGCCTACCCCAACACCCATCCAAACGACCTCGTTTGGTTTAAACAATTGAATCTTGGCCATTGATCGAAATTGATCGGACGGCCAGGAACTCCCCCCCCCCCCCAAACTATATAAATGTCCAAACTAAACCCTACCCCC
>ML426991.1:0-13210 GCA_005239525.1 Nicotiana knightiana | reverse complement strand
TTGAAATTTGAAAAAGAATCAACTATTATCTCAAATTACCATAAACTACACTCGGGAGTGGCAACTCATGCCCCCGACCCTCACTCCAAACAACTAATAAAACGCATATAGCAACCACGGGTGCATCTCATGTGACGTGATTGCCATGTGTTCAAAAACAACAAGTGTACGCCATCGTAACTTGTCCAAGATAAATCCATAAACGTCCTAATTGATTTTAAAACTAAAATGTTATTTCAAATAGAAAAACCTGAAGAATAATCAAACATCGCCTCAAATAGGCACTTTAAAACTGTCATGACCATAGTCTTGACTACGTAATCTACACTCGGGTGCGACAACTCATGTCCCCGTCTTCAACTTCAAATTTTAAAAATCACATGTTGTAATTGCGGGTGCATTTCATGTGGTGCAATCATAATGTGTCCAAAAACAAACAAGTGCACGCCATCGTGACTTGTTTCAAGATAAATCCATAAAAGCGGCCAAAAAATGAAAAAAAAGGCTAAAAAGTATAATAGGTTTAAAACATGTAAATAATCATATAATTAGGCCAAATATTAATAGTTAAGCAACCGTGCTAGAACCATGGAACTCGGGAATGCCTAACACCTTCTCCCGAGTTAACAGAATTCCTTACTCGGATTTCTAGTCGCAGAAAAATTAAAACAGAGTCAAAATTTCCTCGGTTTGGGATTTTTAAATAACACGGTGTCCCGGAGCATAGTCAAAAATCCGGGTGGCGACTCTGAAATAAATAAAATAAATCCCAAATCCGAATAATGTCACTTAAAGTGGAAAAACTCCCTTATTACCCTTCATTAATCCAGGGTGGTGAAAATGGAGGTGTGACATCTCTGGAGACTCTGCTAGGGAGTAAGAGAACCCAGAATCTCTGGTTTAGGGTTCAGAATTTGAGCTTAGAATAGCTATTATTTGGCTTTATTATCTGATTTTATATGTTTGAACCTAATGTGCTAAATGTTTCTTTTTAACCACTTTGATATTATCTGAACTGTATATAAATTGTGCCAAAACCCTCTTCTCTCTGAGTCTTCTAAATCATCTGGGGAAGTGTGCACTTCGTGTGACTTCTTTTCTGTTAGAGTCGTATCCAAATTTTAGAACGAGGTACGGATAAGTTGCAAAGTCGGTGAAGCTTCTGTATTCCCAGTACGCTGCCCCGACCTCGGCTCGAGTTTTCCGCTCGAGTAAGCCTGGTCTAGAACAAAACCCCAGGTTTAAACCTAGAATAACAAAACCTCATGCCGAATCCCTAGTAGGAACGCTTATTTGCATCATGTGCATTTGACTTAGGGGACTCAACACAGGGGTTGGGTCCGTCTAGGAGAGGTGTACCCGAAATGAAAGACTACCCTGATGCATCTTACTTTCTATGCATGCATTTATTTGTCTCAGTTTGTGTATTGAACGGCTAAACCAAAAAATGAACTATAAAAACCAAGAGTGAGGTAGAATAGAGAATTCACCCTGTTTAAAATCCTTGTATTTATCCCGAAACTCTGCCAAAATTTCTAATATATATATATATATATAAACAAATGAGTGGGTGTATATTTTTAGTCAATCAGGATTTTTCCCGAACTACGCTTTGTTTGATCTCACGGGTGTGGGATACGTAGGCAACCCTTATCGGGTCCAACTTCATTTTTCAAAATCAAACGGATATAGCCCTAAATAAAATTAGGTGACGCTATTATAGCCTGATCGCCCAAGTGGGGCGCCGGAAGGCCATTTTGCAAAAATGGCCGCCTGTGTTTTGTCTTTAAATTTCGACCCAATTCGTGAACACAGCCTTAAAAGGCTGTATTCACAAAGGTAGTCCATTTTCTTTATTACAAAACCCTTTGCCAAAATGACACTTTTCGAAAAAAATTCTGTGGTCTTAATCAAAAAGAACGAATGTGCAGGATGAATACAGTTGAAAACATCCCCTTCAAAGCAGTCGAGGAAATCCCTCTAGGACTCCATATGTGGTGGAGCAACTTGGGGGAAACCAGTAGAAAGTCTGTTATAAAAGCTTTAGGGGGACTTACTGGCCTTTTAAATATCAAGTCGAGGTTGGACATCGTCGAGGCTCTAGTGCCGTTCTGGGATCCCGCCCACAATGTATTACACTTTTCGGACTTTGAATTGACACCCACGCTAGAGGAAATAGCGTGGTATGCTGGTCTCAATGACAATCTCAGAAGTCGGTACCCAGTGGCACCCAGGGCGGTGACTCCCCACAAGTTTTTGGATCTGTTGAACATTAGCCGGGACGTCCAAGACCCACATTTGTCCGAAGGCTTCTGCACTTTCTACTTTCTTTACAGACGTTATGGAGATCCCCAGGGTTATGAGGCTAACAACACTGGTCTAACTCACAAAGATCAGGCTAAATGGGAAGCCCGCCGGGGGCTAGCTTTTGTGGTAGCATTCTTGGGCACCTTGATCTGCCCAAGAAGTGACGGATGCATAAACATCGGACTTGTGGGAATAGCAGACTTCATGATGAAAAATCCCAATGGCACACTGATACCGATGGTCTTAGCCGAGATTTACCGTGCTCTGACAGTTTGCCAATCTGGGGGAAAATTCTTTGAGGTGTGCAACCTGCTCCTACAAATCTGGCTGATCGAACACCTCTGTCACCGCCCGGGCCACATGAACTACGGTTTAATCGGTTTGAACTGCATTGAGGAACATGGTACTCAGGTAAAATNTCAATATGTCTGATGAGGTTTGCTATCTCCTGTTAATGGGCCTGCGAAGCATTCATCCATATGCCCCGCACCGGGTCTTACGCCAGTTGGGGAGGCAACAGGGTGTTCCCCACGACGAGGATTTAATCCAACAAGCCATCGAGTTATGCCCAAGAGCTGCATTTCCTGAAGGTAGGGTCCGTCAAATTTGGAATGAGTGCAGGTTTTCAGAACCTCAAACTCGAGTGAGAGACTTATCCAAAGGGGAAGTGGAACTCTCCTACACCTTTTGGTCAGTGTAATAGGTAGGGAGAATCAAGAGCAAGAACGACCCGCAAAGAGACCCCATGTACAACAATTCACCGAGCAAACTCAAGAGCATTGGGCTTGGTTAGAAAAATAAAATAGCTACCGAGCCACCATAAGCAAATTAGAGGCCCAGGTCAGGGAAATCAAGTTCGAAAACATTCTACATACTGCCTCGATCGAAGGGGAGAAAAATAGATTAGCCGAAGAAAATAAAGTCCTACGGGCCCAGATACAGGAACTGAAAACAGTCGCTGAGAACCCAGAGAGAAGCAGGACCGATGAAAGGCTTATCAACAGCCTAAGGCATAAAGTATGTAGCTATGGGAATGAGTTAGACAAAGCTGAAGAAGAACTGGCCGAAGTTCGGGCAAGATTGACGAGAAGTGCAGAAGAAAGAACAGAATTTGTTTAGAGACTAAAAAGGAAATATGATCAGGAAGTCGTGGGCTTGAAAAACAAATTGGCCACCGTCGAGAACGAGATGGCCAAACAGGAAAAAAGGTTTAAAACAGAGAGGGAACAATGCTATGCCATGATGGCTCGGTTAGAAAAAGAGTTGCAACAATGGCAAGAACAGAGTCACAAGGATGTCCAAACTTTAGAAGCGAGATACCAACAAACCGGGCGCCCGCTTCAAGAGAAGGGTATTATCAGGCGAAGGGTCCAAGAGATAGCTGACTACATCGTCACCAAATGTAAGGAATGCAAAGATATGACTCGGACCACTTTCTTCTCAGCAGTTATGATATTCGTCCACAAGATAATGGACGACCTTTACCGCCTCTGACAAGACATAGCACGCAGGCCCGTGGCAAGGCCGAATGATGCCCCACCGGCCCCTGGAGCAACGGAAGCACTAATGTATTCTTGATATTTTCAAGTATGTACTTCACTTTTCTAGTCGTAGTCATATGTTGAGTCCACAGTAGTCTTTATATTTTCAAAAATATGTGTCAAATCTGTTTTGCAAACTCTGTAATTCCAAAAATGAGCTGTTAATTTTCTGTAATCAAAAGTGTTTATTTAGTGAATGGAAATTTTTGGAATGAAGCCTTTAGAAAATGATATATGCATCTCTTTGGGTTTTGCTAGCATGAACTATATGATGATCTGATTTACGCGGCGCCGTGATACGTAGGCAATCCACATAGGATTTGATCATAACCATAAGAAAGGAAACCGAGCGAGGAAATAAATAGCAGACGCAATAACAAAAAAAAATAATAATAATAATAGAAAGAAAAACAAACCAAGAGATAAGGCCGGGATGAAATACACAACTGTGGCGAAGACATATAGAAAAGCATCAGGTGCATTATACCCCGTATGTGCGATTTGCCTATGTGATAAATGTTTTAAAACTAACGTTTTGTTGGTTCAATCTAAATGGTATTTTAAGGTGGTTGGTTTTGCGGTACTCTGGCTTCCCATCCTTNAACAGGACTCTGCGTTGCCGCATGCTGGAAATGTGGGACGCATGGTCCAATGGTAGGGAACCACCCAGTACCATCTCGGGTTTCCCAGAGATAATCCCCAGGGCAGGAGGGACGTCCAACATCCCCATAAGCTACCCACCCACGCTATTTGGATATCCAACTATGTCGGCTCACTTTGCCGGAAGGCCTTCTGAGGTTCGCCCCCAGGCCTTGTTTTCTGGTACGTCTTCCAACATTTTCACCTCACCACCAATCTCCGCCACGGCCCCACCAACTATCTTCGGGCCAAGTTTCGAGCCACCAGAATTCATATTCCAAACACCATCCGTCCATCAAGATACCACTCATGCTACTCCCAATGCATATCTCCAACAAACTCAGCCCGAGTTCACTTTGGGACAGGATAATAAAAGCTTCGAAAACGAAGAAATAACTCAGAAAATGAAGAGTATTGAACAGCGCCTCAAAAATATACAGGGGTTGAGCGGGCAGAAAAGTGTCTCCTACGCAGATTTGTGCATGTTCCCGCACGTCCATCTACCTCTCGGATTCAAAACCCCCAAATTCGAAAAATATGACGGACATGGAGACCCCATAGCCCATCTGAAAAGGTACTGAAACCAGCTCAGGGGAGCAGGTGGGAAGGAGGAACTTCTCATGGCATATTTTGGAGAAAGTTTGACAGGAATTGCATCAGAATAGTACATGGACCAGGATATATCCCGTTGGCACATATGGGATGACTTAGCCTGGGGCTTTGTCCGACAATTCCAATACAATGTGGACATCGCTCCCGATAGGAAATCACTATCCAATCTCAAAAATAAACCCTCAGAGAGTTTCAGGGAGTACGCCATCAAATGACGTGAGCAAGCCTCCAGGGTCAAACCTCTGATGGATGAGGTTGAAATGGTTAGCATTTTTCTACAAGCACAGGAAGCTGATTACTTCCAAAATATGATGTCCGCCATGGGCAAACCATTCGCGGAAGCAATTAAAATTGGAGAAATGGTGGAGAACGGGTTAAAAACTGGTCGTATCCTGAGCCAATCTGCCATAAGAGCGACCTATCAAGCCATCCAAAGCGGATCTGGGGTTGCAGCCAACAGGAAAAAGAAAGAATAAGGGGCCATGATGGTTTCCGATGTCAAGAAACCTCGACAATACCCATGCCCATTTCCTAAAGCTTCCCAACATTACTATCCTCACCAAGATACAACTTATACTTCTCCCCTTTTTCCCTATGCGGTAATGAACGCTCAGCCACATCCAAGGCAGCCACAACAGTACAATCAGAATAGAACTCCACCCCCAAAAAATAACTATCATCCCCCAGCTCCATATAATCAACGCCCGCCTCAAAACAGCTACCCGTACAATGCCTACCCCAGAGAGCCACCAAGGAGACTTAATTTCACTCCCATCGGAGAGTCGTATTCCACCCTCTTCCCAAAATTGGTCCAGATGGGGATCCTGCAACCCGTACCTCCAAACGGGCAGAATCCGCAATCACCATCATATAGACGAGGTACCAGTTGTGCTTACCATTCCGGAGCAGAAGGGCACGACACGGAGGAATGTTGGACCCTCAAAAGGGAAAGCCTTATAGAACAAAATAAAGTGGTTTTAAGGGACGAAGAAGCTCCCAATGTGACAAGCAATCCACTGCCCGCTCACAATCATGGGCCCGTCATCGGCATGATTTGCGAGGACCAGGATTTTGATCCAACTCTGAAGGCCATCATCGCCATCGCAGATGTCGAAAGTAAACCCAAGACGGCACCCAATCCAGCCAAGGAGATGATAAAGAGTAACCATGTCCCCCAGGTCATGGAGCAGACTGAGACTGGGACAAATAAGGGACCATCTAAAGATGTTGTCCTTTACAACCCCAAGGCACACAGGAAAGAACAAAGTGTGTTGAGCCCTCCTAGAAGGTTACAATTCAACAGGGTAATAATGAATGGCTCAAAAATATATGTCCCGAAGGGGACGTATGCGGCGCGGGGGCCAATAATTTCACCCAGGCTGAATGAGCCCGTGGTTATTAGCCGCGCGTTGCAAACTCCCATAAAGAATACTACTACCGTCCCATAGAATTATCGCCGGACAGTGGTGACATACAAAGGGAAAGAGATTACCAGGGAAACAGGCGATATAAACTCTTCAGAGAAATACCTCGACCCGGAAGAGCTAAACAAAAGCAAGTTGAAACATTTTTCGCCCAAAAGGCCGATCAGTGCTGGAGAGGTAGAAGAATTCTTCAAGAATATGAAAACCTCTGAATACGCCATAATTGAGGAGCTCAGGAAATCCCCCGCCCAGGTCTCGCTTCTGTCCTTGTTGGTGAATTCAAGCGAGCATCAGAAGATCCTGATCAAAACCCTCAACGAAGCATACATTCCGGCCAACACCATGGTCGAGTAAATGGAGAGGATGGCAAAATGATTTTTTGAGGTCAACCGAATTTCATTCAACAAGAATGATTTTCCCTGGATGGGGCCACCCACAACAAAGCTTTCCACCTAACTGTTAAATGTGAAGGTTACTACGTGAGAAGAGTTATGATGGACGGTGGGTCTGGGGTTGACATTTTCCCTCTACCAACCTTATAAAGAACGGAGATCGGAACTAAAAGAATCAGACCCAACAATGTGTGTGTTTGTGCATTCGATGGTATCAAAAGAGACATGATCGGGGAGATTGATTTGGTTTTGACAATTGGCCCTGTAGACTTCGAAGTAACATTCCAGGTCATGGATATGGATACTTCCTACAATTATCTCTTGGGAAGGCCTTGGATCCATGCGGTGGGGGCAGTGCCATCCACTCTCCACTAGATGGTTAAGTTCGAATATGAGGACCAGGAAATCGTGGTCCATGGGGAAGACGAGCAATCCATTTACAGGGACCCGTTAGCCCCATGCCTGGAAGCAAGAGAGGGCAGCGAGCACATAGTCTACCAGGCTTTCGAGATTGTGGTTGCGGACCATCATGAGGAAGGAACCCCATGCCCTCAACCCTTCCTCTCAAACGCATCAATTATGGTCGCCAGCGACATGATCAAACATGGGTACACACCCGGAAAAGGGCTCGGGATGTCCTTTTAAGGAATTAAAGAACACGTCACTTTGCCTGCCAATAAAAAGTTTTCGGCATAGGGTTTTAAGCCACCCCAGACGATGAACAATGGGCTGACCAACGCAAGAAAAATGGTTGGGTATTGCCTCAGCCAATCCCACATATCACCGCATCATTTGTCAAGCCAAAATACATGGAAGAAGAAGAGGTTTTCACGGCCGAAGAAATAGAAGAAATATGCGGAGCAATGAGGCAAATGTTGTATGAGGCCCATATGGTCCAACCAGGAGAGGGCTCCAGCACTGCCGAAGTACAGTATATGGGACCTGATGCCAAGTTGTAAAACTGGGAGGCTACTCCATTCCCCGTCCAACGGGAGTCTCGGTAGTTCAGCNAAAACTGGGAGGCTACTCCATTCCCCGTTCGGCGGGAGTCTCGGTAGTTCAGCTTTTGCCATCTTTTCTGCACTATGAGTTATTTCAGGGTGTAACTCAAGTTTTAAATTCTTGCCTTTAAATTTCGATGTAAACCCTCCTATGTTCAAATTCAATGAAATGAAATCAAAATTTCATCGTCTACTATTCTTTCTGATTTTTGTTTACTTTTCTTATTTTTTCAGTCCTAATAATGCGGCTTTAAAAAACATGACATGCTTGCGGACTTCCTGCTCTGATCCTAATACGTCGTCTAACCTCGAAATAATGAATCAAGAACTGGAATATGACGAAGAAGAGGCTTTTAGGAAAATAAATCGAGAATTTGAACAATTCGAGAATAAGCCTAAGCCAAACTTAAACGAAACAGAACCCGTTAACTTGGGAAGTGAAGAAGAGATTCGAGAAACCATGATAAGCGTCCATGCGGATGAAAAGACTAAAGACGCCTTGATTCAACTCCTATTATAATTCAAGGAAGTATTTTCTTGGTCCTACAACGACATGCCCGGACTAAGTATGGACTTGGTGGTGCACAAATTGCCAACCTACCCCGGTCATCCACCGGTCCAACAAAAGCAGAGGAAGTTCAAAACAGACATGAGTGACAAGATCAAAGAAGAGGTCGCTAAACAACTAAAGGCTGGAGTAATCCGAGTGGTCCAATACACCACCTGGCTAGCCAATGTGGTTCCGGTGCCTAAAAAGGACGGAAAGGTCCGAGTATGTGTCGACTACCGAGATCTAAATAAAGTCAGTCCCAAAGATAATTTTTCACTGCCAAATATACACATCTTAGTGGACAATTGTTCCAAACATGAGGTACAGTCTTTTGTCGATTGCTATGCGGGATATCACCAGGTGTTGATGGATGAAGAAGATGCAGAAAAGACAGCCTTCACTACACCCTGGGGAACATATTGTTACCGGGTCATGCCATTTGGTTTAAAGAACGTTGGGGATACTTATATGAGGGCCATGACCGCCATACTTCACGACATGATGCATCAGGAGATTGAGGTGTACGTGGATGATGTGATCATTAAGTCCAGAACCCAAAATGACCATGTGCAGCATTTGAGGAAATTCTTTGAACGCCTGTGCAGATATAATTTGAAGTTAAACCCAGCCAAATGCATTTTGGTTCCATCCGGAAAATTACTGGGATTTATAGTCAGTCGACGGGGCATCAAGCTGGACCCAACAAAGATAAAATCTATCCGGGATCTCCCACCCCCAAGAACCAAGAAGGAAGTCATGAGTCTGTTGGGTAGGTTGAATTACATCAGCAGGTTCATCGCTCAGCTGCCCTCCACGTGCAAGCCTATATTCAAGCTATTGAAAAAAGATGTGGCCATCGAATGGACGGATGAGTGCCAGGGCGCTTTTGACAAGATCAAAGAATACCTGTCTAATCCTCCAGTGTTAGTCCCACCAGAACCAGGGAGGCCTTTGTTCCTATACCTAACGGTGCTAGAAAATTCCTTTGGGTGTGTTCTAGGGCAACACGATGAACCGGGAAGAAAGAGCAAGCCATTTATTACTTAAGTAAGAAGTTCACAAACTACGAGGCCAAGTATTCTCAGTTAGAAAGGACCTGATGCGCTCTAACTTGGGTGACTCAAAAGCTCAGACATTATCTGCTGGCTTACACCACCTACCTCATCACGAGGCTGGATCCTTTGAAGTACATATTCCAAAAGCCAATTCCCACCGGGAGATTATCCAAATGGCAAATCTTTCTCACAGAATTTGATATTGTCTATGTCACTCGCACGGCTATGAAAGCTCAAGCATTGGCCGATCATTTAGCTGAAAATCCCGTCGATGATGAATACCAGCCTTTGAACACTTATTTTTCGGATGAAGAAATCAATTCCATCGAAGTAATCTCGGAAGGCGCTGACACCTGGAAAATGTTCTTCGACGGGGCAGCCAATGCGAAAGGTATCGGGATAGGGGCAATCTTGATTTCTCCCGCGGGACAACACTACCCAGCCACTTCCCGCCTCCGTTTCTTCTGCACAAATAATACTGCCGAATATGAAGCTTGTATAATGGGCATGAATATGGCCGTTGACATGGATGTAGAAGAATTGTTGATCATGGGGGACTTCGATTTGTTCATTAAGCAGGCTCAGGGAGAGTGGGAAACTCGAGATGTTAAACTCCTTCCCTACAGGCAGCATGTGGAGAATCTTAGTAAACGATTCAAAACCGTCGAGTTCAGGTATATTCCTCGGTGCCACAATGAGTTAGCTGATGCCTTGGCCACCCTAGATGCAATGCTACCCTATCCAGGGAATGTTCGCATAGACCCATTGGAGATCCAAATCAAGGAGAGACATGGTTACTGCAACACGGTCGAAGTAGAGTCCGATGTCCAACCATGGTATTATGATATTAAAAGATTTTTGAAGACAAAAGAATATCCCGAGCAGGCCAACAGGGACCAAAAGAGAACCATCCGAAGGTTCGCCAGCTGTTTCTTCCTAAGTGGGGAAGTACTGTATAAAAGGACACCCGATCTAAATCTGTTAAGATGTGTAGACGCCAAAGAAGCCGAAAAGATCATGGGCGAGGTCCACTCAGGAGTATGCGGTCCCCACATGAATGGGTACGCCCTCGCGAAGAAAATTTTGCGAGCGGGATATTATTGGATGACCATGGAGAAAGATTGTTTCGGTTTCGTCTGGAAGTGCCATAAGTGTCAAATACATGGTGACCTAATCCATGCGCCACCTTCAGAAATGCATCCTATGTCGGTGCCCTGGCTATTTGTTGCTTGTGGAATGGATGTCATTGGGCCAATCGAGCCAAGGGCCTCAAACGGGCACAGATTCATCTTGGTTGCTATCGACTATTTCACGAAATGGGTCGAGGTCGTCACGTTCAAAGTTGTCACTAAGAAAGTGGTGGTGGATTTCGTGCACACTAATATCATCTGCCGTTTTGGTATCCCAAAAACTATCATTACCGACCACGCCGCAAATCTAAACAGTAACTTGATGAGAGAGGTGTGTGAACAGTTCCAGATAACACACCGCAACTCGACCCCTTACCGGCCCAAAGCAAATGGCGCCGCTGAAGCAGCAAACAAAATCATCAAGAAAATTCTCAGGAAAATGATTCAAACATCTAGACAATGGCATGAAAAGTTGCCTTTTGCATTGTTGGGATACCGCACGACCGTGCGTACATCGGTGGGAGCTACCCCTTACCTATTGGTTTATGGCACAGAAGCCGTGATACCCGCTGAAGTTGAAATTCCTTCCCTTCGGGTTATTTTCGAAGTAGAAATTGAAGACAATGAATGGGTCAAGACCCGACTGGAGCAATTAACTCTGATTGATGAGAAAAGAATGGCCGCAGTATGCCACGGACAATTATACCAGCAAAGAATGGCCCGCGCTTACAACAAGAAAGTGCGACCTAGGAACTTCGAGGTAGGGCAACTCGTTTTAAGACGTATCCTCCCACACAACGAAGAAGCGAAAGGAAAATTTTCCCCAAATTGGAAAGGTCCATACATCATAAGGAAATTGCTACCAAAAGTAGCGTTTTACCTGGGAGACATCAAAGGAAATGACCCCGAAACGGCTGTCAATGCAAATACCGTCAAAAGGTACTATGTTTGATCCTCTATATATCTGCAAGTGTTCTCCGCTTGGGATGACGAAGGCTCTCATTCTCGCTACCGAAACATCATTATCCCTTTTGCAAACCCTTTGAGCCGGTTACTCTTCTTTGATTACCCTCTTTGGAACCCGAAGTTCTTATCAAAAAAAATCAAAAAGAAACAAAAACAACAACAAAAGTTCCCTGAACTACGTTCGACTTGATTCCGAAAGGATACGTAGGCAGCCTCTCCCTGGGGTTCAGTCACGCCAAAATAAAAATTTCACATTTCCCCAAGAGTTTAAGCTGGGGCAAATGCTATGATCAGCGACGTTTGCGCATGAAAGGTTCCAAAGTTGTAGCTCAATCCAAATTCTTTTCACCAAAAACCCTGTTCAAGTCCTTCCGATCAATCGGCATAGATGTCCAAAATTGGAAAATACAGTTGTTCGGAGCAGATACAAGTAGTGAGAGAAATTAAAATGAGAGAGTCTTATCGGTGAAAACCCACACGGGCACTGTAAGGCGAAGGTGAGTGGAGAAATTGAAAATGAGGGAGTCTTGTTAGTGAAAACTCGCAAAGAGCGCTACAAGGCGAAGGTAAGAAGAGAAATGAGAGAGGTTAGTTGGTGAAAACCCACAAAGGGCGCCACTGATCGAAAAGGATAATAGGTCACTGACATGGACACAGTCCAGGGCAAGGTTTCTCAATCTCGAGATAATGATCGTGATAAATTTCTGAGAGTCGGACGGTTTACACAGATCAGGAATCCAGTCCAAAAATCATGTCATGTTCGTTGAAGTCCGCATGCACTCCAGATAAGTCCTTCCTTCCTTCCTTCCCCCGAAAGGGATACCTTTCATTTTAACTTGTTATCCATTCTGTCGTTTATTGTTTCTCAATCCCTTTCGGTCTAACTTTATTCCTGAAATAAGACAAAGAAAGGATGGCAAAACTGATTTACAGGGTTCTCATTTGACGCGAGCCAACATACAAAGGGCACCAAGCCTCGTCAGGGGCATCGAGTCGATCTCGACTGGCCGTAGAGGCCGATGTTTCAAACTCAAAACCTTGAAAGGAGAAAATCAAAATTGAAGGGTCTATAAAGGCGAATGAAGTTGAAAGGTTGAGTCCCACATGGCTAACCATCTTGGCAAGGTTTGAAAATCCAAATATTCAAAATGACCTAAAGTTACCGTGGGAAGAAAGTCAGAAATGAAAGGCCAATAAAGGAGAAATAAAGTTGGAAAGGTTAAGTCCCACACGACTAACCGTCGCAGCAGAATTTGAGGGGCCAAAACTTCCCCCGATACTCTGGAAATCCAAAAGAGAAAGCAAGTGAAAGGCCTACAAAGGCAAAATAAAATATTGGGTCCCACGTGACCGATCACCATGGTAAAATCTAGAAAGACAAGGTCCCCGAGATTATAGATGAAACCCAATTCTCAGCAAGCAAGTGGTTGAGATCTTCATCAAAAGAACCGAGATCAAGCAGTTGAAAATCAAGGCCGCAAAACCAACCACCGTTTCAAACTAACGAATTGTTCTTTGTTAAATCTGAAACAGGTGCAACCAAAAGAAATTGCGCAAGGGCTAGAAAGAGCTCTGCAACATTAACTCCAAAGA